>ONZH01012449.1:0-108996 GCA_900303285.1 Rhinella marina | reverse complement strand
CAACATTAGATCTACAATGTCGAAGAACCGTCAAGAAACGCAGCAGGTAGAAGCGAGTGCAGTTCAAGGAAGACCAAATGGATTCACGCCAACATTGAGAACTTCTGGACTCTGAGAAAGACTTTGCCCTCACAGTTCTTAATCGTTTTTAGGAATTGGCTTCTGTTCTGATGGCTTCAGTCTTTTTTGACTTTATTAGATGCTCTGGGAACCCCAAGAAACCAAGTTCAATACCCCAACTGAGTTCTCATTGATGAAGAGTAGTGTTGATCGAGCACCAAAGTGCTTGTGTGCTCTGGTAGAACACTTGGTGATGCTCGAGTGCTCTACAGAGCACCCGAGCACAATGTAAGTCAATGGGAGAAGACCAGGCACCCCCTGCTCGGATGAGGGGAGGGTGTCGGGTTCATAGGACAAGGTCAGAATCGCAAATTCTCCTCTTTCACTCGTTAACGTACACTAATTAACTGAATTAGTACGCATTAGCAATGCTAATGTTACGCATTGTACCCTAATGCGTACAAATTTATATGCTAATGTTACGCATTGTACGCTAATGAGCACGAATTTATATGCTAATGTTACGCATTGTACGCTAATGCGTACAAATTTATATGCTAATGTTACGCATTGTACGCTAATGAGCACGAATTTATATGCTAATGTTACGCATTGTACGCTAATGCGTACAAATTTATATGCTAATGTTACGCATTGTACGCTAATGAGCACGAATTTGTATGCTAATGCGTACGAATTTGTATGCTAATTTAGCATACAAATTTGTACGCATTAGCGTACAATGCGTAACATTAGCATACAAATTCGTACGCATTAGCATACTCGAGCATCGCACTCGAGCACACGCGGTGTTCGGCCGAACACCGAGCGGACCCGAGCGTAGGAATGCTCGGCCGAACAGCAAGTTCGGCCGAGCATGCTCTCTCAACACTCATGAAGAGTTAAAGAAGAGGAACCAGCCCAAGATTGGCTGACTCGTCTTCAATAAGCGCTTTCATTCTTGACCAGTAATGTCCACAGAATCTACTGCTTGGCATTCGTAAAGCATCTCCTCCATCAGTGACGTTTTTCTTTCATTGTTTTTAACACCAACTTGTCTTGCTTGGATGTGATTGCTCAGTCCTACTAGAACATGAAACTAAGACGGATACTGATAACAATATCCAGAGTATACAACTGGAGGCCACAACAGGCTCTATGAACAGAATCCTTGGACTGAAGTGAGTTGGTCAGGGTATACTTGGCCCAAAAAAAGACACTCAATTGCGTGTTTAAAGGTGTATTCCGGTTACCATAAATATAACTTGTGTTTTAGACTAACTCATCATCAATCATTACCTCATATAATGTAAATATCACATATTTACCGCTCAGTAGTAATAAAAGATGTTTTCTTCCACTGCTACCCACCGTGTTTCCTCATAAGTTACCATGGCAGCGACCTGTAGTTCTGAGCCTTTGTTAGGTCGAGCATGCTCAGTGTGTTGCTATCAATTCTCTAGCTAAATGTCAGTGTGCTGGTGATTGGTCAGTAGAGGGGGTGTGACCGGACTGTGATATCAAGTAGCCAATCAGTAAACAGCAACACTCATGAACAAGCAGAAACTCACAGCAGGAAAGCTAGGCACTGTGGGGATTGTAGTTTTGTGAGTGAAGATCAAGAGCCATGTAAGTGTGTTGCAGGATCACACAGGAGCTACACAAATGGATTGTAAGCTAAAATGAAGCTCTGGTTATATGTACAGGTGTGGGTTCTGGTTATATGTACAGGTGTGGGTTCTGGTTATATACTAGGTGTGGGTTCTGGTTTCTGGTTATATGTACAGGATTATGGGTTCTTGTTATATGTTACAGGTGGTACAGGTGGGTTCTGGTTATATGTACATGGATGGTGGGTTCTTATATGTACATATGTTACAGGTATGGGTTCTGGGTTACAGGTATGGGGTGTACAGGTATGGGTTCTGGTTATATGTACAGGTATGGGTTCTGGTTATATGTACAGGTATGGGTTCTGGTTATATGTACACTGGGTTCTGGTATATGTGTATGGTTCTGGTTCTGGGTGGGTTCTGGTTATATGTATGGGTTCTGGTTATATGTATATGGGTTCTGGTTATATGTACATGGGTTCTGGTTATATGTAGGGTGGGTTCTGGTTATATGTACAGGTATGGGTTCTGGTTATAGTATAGATATGGGTTCTGGTTATATGTACAGGTATGGGTTCTGGTATAACTGTATAGGTATGGGTTCTGGTTATATAGGTGGGTTCTGGTTATATGTAGGTATGGGTTCTGGTTATATGTACAGGTATGTGGTTCTGGTTATATGTACAGGTATGTATAGGTGGGTTCTGGTTATATGTACAGGTATGGGTTTGGTTTATATGTAGGTATGGGTTTGGGATAGTATGTTCTGGTTATATGTACAGGTATGGGTTCTGTTATATGTACAGGTATGGTTCTGGTTATATGTAGGTATGGGTTCTGGTTATATGTATATGGGTTCTGGTTATATGAGGTATGGGTTCTGGTTCTATGTACAGGTATGGGTTCTGGTTATATGTATGTACATGGGTTCTGTTATATGTAGATATGGGTTCTGGTTATATGTACAGGTATGGGTTCTGGTTATATGTACAGGTATGGGTTCTGGTATAGGTATGGGTCTGTATGTATGAGGTATGGGTTCTGGTTATATGTATAGGTATGGGTTCTGGTATATGTACAGGTATGGTTCTGGGTATGGGTTCTGGTCTGGTTAGGTATGTTCAGGTATGGGTTCTGGTTATATGTACAGGTAGGGTGACTGGTATATATGTACGGTATGGGTTCTGGTTATATGTACAGGGTTCTGGTATATGTACAGTTCTGGTTATATGTACAGGTATGGGTTGGTTATATGTATAGATATGGGTTCTGGTTATATGTTACATGGGTTCTGGTTATATGTACAGGTATGGGTTCTGGTTATATGTACAGGTATGGGCTCTGTTATATGTATTATATGTATAGGTTATATGTATAGGTATGGCTTCTGGTTATATGTATAGGTATGGGTTCTGGTTATATGTATAGGTATGGGTTCTGGTTTATATGTATAGGTATTGGGTTCTGGTTATATGTACAGGTATGGGTTCTGGTTATATGTACAGGTATGGTTCTGTTATATGTACAGTATGGGTTCTGGTTATATGTGTACAGGTATGGGTTCTGGTTATATGTACAGGTATGGGTTTGGTTATATGTACAGGTATGGGTTCCGTTATATGTACAGGTATGGTTCTGGTTATAATGTACAGGTATGGGCTCTGGTTATATGTATAGGTATGGGCTCTGGTTATATGTATAGGTATGGGTTCTGGTTATATGTATAGGTATGGGTTCTGGTTATATGTATAGGTATGGGTTCTGGTTATATGTATAGGTATGGGTTCTGGTTATATGTATAGGTATGGGTTCTGGTTATATGTATAGGTATGGGTTCTGGTTATATGTACAGGTATGGGTTCTGGTTATATGTATAGGTATGGTTTCTGGTTATATGTATAGGTATGGGTTCTGGTTATATGTACAGGTATGGGTTCTGGTTATATGTACAGGTATGGGTTCTGGTTATATAACAACATCTTCCTGGTAACGTAGGAACTGCTGAGGTGGTTGTCCACAGTCATAGTCTGGAGAAAAGGAGTAGTGTTCTTGGTTATTGGAACCAGTCAAATGAAGAAAGCAAGAGATGGATATTATTCATCTCGAATATTATGGATAAAGAGAAGTATAACACACCAGAGTCGGCAACACATCATAGTAACATAGTAACATAGTTTATAAGGCCGAAAAAGCCCTCTGTCCATCCAGTTCGGCCTGTTATCTTACAAGTTGATCCAGAGGAAGGCAAAAAAAACCCCTGTGAGGTAGAAGCCAATTTTCCCCACTTTAGGAGAAAAAAAACCCTTCCTGACTCCAATCAGGCATCAGAATTACTCCCTGGATCAACGACCCCTCTCTAGTAACTATAACCTGTAATATTATTACCCTCCAGAAATACATCCAGGTCCCTCCTGAACTCTTATAGTGAACTTACCATCACCACCTCCTCAGGCAGAGAGTTCCATAGTCTCACTGCTCTTACCGTAAAGAATCCTCTTCTATGTTTGTGAACAAACCTTCTTTCCTCCAGACGCAGAGGATGTCCCCTCGTCACAGTCACAGTCCTGGGGATAAATAGATGATGGGAGAGATCTCTGTACTGACCCCTGATATATTTATACATAGTTATTACATCTCCCCTCAGTCGTCTTTTTTCTAAAGTGAATAACCCTAATTTTGATAATCTTTCTGGGTCCTGTAGTCCACCCATTCCAGTTATTAATTTAGTTGCCCTCCTCTGAACCCTCTCCAGCTCTGCTATGTCTGCCTTGTTCACAGGAGCCCAGAACTGTACACAGTACTCCATGTGTGGTCTGACTAGTGATGTGTAAAGTGGCAGGACTATGTTCTCATCACGGGCATCTATGCCTCTTTTGATGCAACCCATTATCTTATTGGCATTGGCAGCAGCTGTCTGACACTGGTTTCTGAAGCTTAGTTTGCTGTTCACTAAAATTCCTAGGTCCTTTTTCATGTCAGAGTTACCCAATATTTTACTATTTAGTATGTACTGGTGACTTGCATTATTCCTTCCCATATGCATAACTTTACATTTGTCAGTGTTAAACCTCATCTGCCACTTTTCTTCCCAAGCCTCCAGTCTATCCAGATCCATCTGTAGCAGTGTACTGTCCTCTTCTGTGTTAATTACTTTACACAGTTTAGTGTCATCTGCAAAAATTGATATTTTACTGTGCAAGCCTTCTACAAGATCATTAATAAATATATTGAAGAGAATAGGACCCAATACTGACCCCTGTGGTACCCCACTAGTTACAGTGACCCAATCATGTACCATTAATAACCACCCTCTGTTTTCTATCACTGAGCCAGTTACTTACCCACATACAGACATTTTCTCCCAGGCCAAGCATTCTCATCTTATATACTAACCTTTTATGTGGTACCGTGTCAAATGCTTTGGAGAAGTCCAGATATACAACATCCATTGATTCGCCGCGGTCCATTCTAGAACTTACCTCCTCATAGAAACTGATTAAATTGGTTTGACATGA
The DNA here is from genome assembly GCA_900303285.1 of Rhinella marina. Taxonomy (NCBI): domain Eukaryota; kingdom Metazoa; phylum Chordata; class Amphibia; order Anura; family Bufonidae; genus Rhinella; species Rhinella marina. The sequence continues at coordinate 103,808 of ONZH01012449.1, read as the reverse complement.
CCGATCCCTCATGAAGCCATGCTGATATGGAGTTATTTGCTTATTTTCATTGAGGTACTCCAAGATAGCATCTCTCAGAAAACCTTCAAACAGTTTACCCACTACAGAAGTTAAACTTACCGGCCTATAGTTTCCGGGCTCTGTTTTTGGACCCTTTTTGAATATTGGCACCACATTTGCTATGCGCCAATCCTGTGGAACACTCCCTGTCAGTATAGAGTCCTTAAATATCAAATATCAAGTATAAGGGTATGGCGATGACATTACTTAATTCTCTTAGGATACGGGGGTGTATGCCATCTGGTCCTGGCGATTTGTCTATTTTAATCTTTTTAAGACGCCCCAGTACTTCTTCCTGGGTCAGACAGGACACTTTTAATGGGGAATTTACTTTTATATTCTGCATTTAATCTGACAGTTTATTTTCCTCAGTAAATACAGTGGAGAAAAAAATATTTAAGAGTTTTGCTTTCTCCTCATCGCTCTCTGCAACTCCCCCCTCATTACTCTGTAAGGGGCCGACACCTTCAGGTTTATACTTTTTAGTATTTATATAATTGAAGAACATTTTAGTGTTAGTTTTACTCTCTTTGGCGATTAATCTCTCGGTCTCTAGTTTGGCTGCTTTTATTTGTCTTTTACATATTCTATTTTTTTCCTTATAGTTTTTCAATGCTTCCTCGCTCTCCTCCTGTTTTAGTGATTTAAATGCTTTCTGTTTGTCATTTATTGCTTTCTTTACAGCTCTATTTATCCACATTGGTTTTTTCTTGTTTCTTATCATTTTATTCCCATAAGGTATGTACCTCTCACAATTAGATATTAGGATGCTTTTAAAAATATCCCATTTTGTGGCTGTATTTTTATTTTCGAGGATTTTGTCCCAGTTAGTTAGACCTATGGCCTCTCTTAGATGGCTAAATTTTGCATTTTTTAAGGTTGGTATTTTTGTTCCTCCCTGAAGAAATGCTTTTTTTAATGACAATTTAAAGGTTATTATTTTATGGTCACTGTTACCCAGGTGTCCCCCGACCTGCACATCTGTTGTTCTGTCAGGTCTATTGGTTAATACTAAGTCCAGTATGGCCGTCCCTCTAGTCGGGTCCTGAACCAGTTGGGAAAGGTAATTGTCTTTGGTTATTGCCAAGAACCTGTTTCCTTTATGAGATATACAGGTTTCAGTTTCCCAGTCTATATCTGGGTAGTTGAAATCCCCGATAATAACAACCTCATTATGTTTTGCCGCCTCGTCTATTTCATTTAGGCTACTTTCACACTAGAGTTTTAAAATTCCGGTATTGAGTTCCGTCATAGGGGCTCAATACCGGAATAAAACGCTTCAGTTTTGTCCCCATTCATTGTCAATGGGGACAAAACTGAACTGAAGACAACGGAATGCTCCTGAAAGCATTCCGTTCCGTCTTCAGACCAGAGAACAAACCGCAGCATGCTGCGGTTTGCTCTCCGGTCCAGGGATCCGCACCAAGACGGATCCGGAATGACCCCCAATGCAAGTCAGTGGGGACGGATCCGTTTGGTGTGGACACACCAGTAATCCGGATCTGTCCTCCATTGATTTGCAATGGGGGATCATTCCGGATCCGGCTACATACAGACATACAGACAGACATACAGACATACTCACATACTCCAGGGACGCCGGCAGCATGTCTTCACACGCCTCCTGCCCGCAGCTATGACGTTTCCCCACTGCGCCCAGCTCGCTGCTCCGGCTCCATCATGTATCAGCAACATGTATCAGCGTTAGCACGGATCCGTTGGCACCCTTTAGGTGCCGGATCTGTGCTAACGCTAGTGTGAAAGAGGCCTTAGAAGTCGATTTTCTGTGGCCTCTGATATATTAGGTGGTTTATAATAAAGTCCTATCAGTATTTTATTATTGTTTTTGGCTCCATTTATTTCTACCCACAGTGACTCCACATCTTCATGTCCCTCACTTATATCTTCCCGGAGTGTGGGCTTTAGACAGGACTTTACATAAAGGCAGACCCCTCCCCCTCTTTCTAAACAGACTGTAACCCTGTACGTTAACTGCCCAGTCATAGCTATCATCCAGCCATGTCTCAGTTATTCCCACTATGTCATAGTCCTCCTCACACATCACTAATTCCAGTTCACCAATTTTATTAGTTAGGCTTCTGGCATTAGTGTACATACAATTAAGAGGTTGATGTATATTTTTTACCCCGTTTGTCAATTTACCATTACTTATGAAATGAATATCCGGGGTTCTTGGGTTACTTTGGTTGTTGTTTTGCACAGTCTTCTCCCTACATTCCTTACTAATCCCAACCCCCACTAACCCCCCACTCTCCCCGACTATGACCCACTCTCTATCTACACTATCTACCCCCTTATTAGTATGGGCACCCACCCTCCCCCTAGATCCTAGTTTAAAAGCTCCTCCAGTCGTCTAACCATTTTTTCCCCCAGGGCAGTTGCACCCTCCCCATTAAGGTGCAGCCCGTCCCTACTGTAGAGTCTGTAGCCGACAGAGAAGTCGGCCCAGTTATCCATGAACCCAAACCCTTCCTTCCTGCACCAGCCTCTGAGCCACTTATTTAACTCCCTAATCTCCCGTTGTCTCTCTAGTGACGCTCGTGGCACTGGTAGTATTTCTGAAAATACTACCTTGGAGGTCCTGGACTTGAGCTTCTCTCCTAGTTCCCTAAAATCATTTTTAAGGACCTTCCATCTCCCCCTGACTTTGTGTTTGATTTGACCTGGCCTGAATGAACTCTAAGCTGATAGGTGTCTGAGCCGTAGTCCCTCACGTGCAGCAGGGTTTGTAAAGCTGCGGCTTGCTGATCACTCTGCTTGTCTGTAAACGCTGTAGCTTGTCTGATATTTGGAGTTTTGGTATTCCTGCAGTATCTTTGGAGTGGTAGTCTCACAGAGGAACTGGATCGAGAACCTTGGAGTAGGAGCTCTAGCATGTGCTTCCTTCCTCCACACTAATCTAGCTAAGACTTCCTCTTCTGACAGGAGGTTAGATCAAGTCCCATTATTGTGACCTCCTCCTCCTTTCAACGTCAACAGCGCGTAGCTCATGAAGGAAACCACGCTTGGTGAGCTGGCTCGGTGGGTATATAAGGTGTGCTGAGCTGGCTTGGTGGGTATATAAGGTGTGCTGAGCTGGCTCGGTGGGTATATAAGGTGTGCTGAGCTGGCTCGGTGGGTATATAAGGTGTGCTGAGCTGGCTCGGTGGGGGCTCGGTGGTATTATAGGTGTGCTGAGCTGGCTCGGTGGGTATATAAGGTGTGCTGAGCTGGCTTGGTGGGTATATAAGGTATGCTGAGCTGACTCGGTGGGAATATAAGGTGTGCTGTGCTGGTTCGGTGGGTAAATAAGGTGTGCTGAGCTGGTTCGGTGGGTAAATAAGGTGTGCTGAGCTGGCTCGGTGGGTATATAAGGTGTGCTGAGCTGGCTCGGTGGGTATATAAGGTGTGCTGAGCTGGCTCGGTGGGTATATAAGGTGTGCTGAGCTGGCTCGGTGGGTAAATAAGGTGTGCTGAGCTGGCTCAGTGGGTATATAAGGTGTGCTGAGCTGGCTCGGTGGGTGTATAAGGTGTGTGATAGGCAGTCTGCACGCTCATCCCTTGTTACAGTCATGGGTATAAGAGGCGTAATGATTATTGGCTTTTGTCCCATGGGTGGCGATATTTCTAAAACTGTGCAGTGCGAACTGTTCTCATGCTGCTGTGGATAGAGTGTGTCATGAGTGGACAAATGGCTACTGCGAACACGAGACATGGAAATTGTGAAACATCAGGTGCCACTGATGTGAGAGGAGAACGTCGTCTATGAGAGTGTGTGAGGGCGGTCCGACGCACAGTGGAGCAGCTCAATGTATAAAAAAGGCAAAGTGAGTCCAGCTCACCTGCCAAGATGCACGGAAGCGTGGAGGAAACACACAGAAATACTGAAGAACGAGAGAAATCCAACATCCAATAAAACGGAAGTCTTTATAGGAGCATCTTAAATCCAGTAAAACAGAATAGAGCATCTACGTGTTTAGGATCTATACATACGGGTCCTTACTCATCACTAAGCTCTGTACCATAAGGAATATATGTAGCTGTAGAAAAGACCATGTTAGTGGTCACAGGTGAGAACACTACTAAAAACAACTGGTATCACATGATCTGCAGATACACAAACAGCAAAGGGTAAGGAGCAGTATTATAGTAATTATATTCTTGTACATAGGAGGCAGTATTATAGTAGTTATATTCCTGTACATAGGAGGCAGTATTATAGTAGTTATATTCTTGTACATAGGAGGCAGTATTATAGTAGTTATATTCTTGTACATAGGAGGCAGTATTATAGTAGTTATATTCTTGTACATAGGAGACAGTATTATAGTAGTTATATTCTTGTACATAGGAGCAGTATTATAGTAGTTATATTCTTGTACATAGGAGCAGTATTATAGTAGTTATATTCTTGTACATAGGAGGCAGTATTATAGTAGTTATATTCTTGTACATAGGAGCAGTATTATAGTAGTTTATATTCTTTACATAGAGGCAGTATTATGTAGTTATATTTCTTGTTACATAGGAGCAGTATTATAGTAGTTATATTGTTGTACATAGGAGCTATATTATAGTAGTTATATTCTTGTACATAGAGCAGTATTATAGTAGTTATATTCTTGTACATAGGAGCCAGTATTATAGTAGTTATATTCTTGTACATAGGGGGCAGTATTATAGTAGTTATATTCTTGTACATTAGGAGGCAGTATTATAGTAGTTATATTCTTATACATAGGAGGCAGTATTAATAGTAGTTATTAATTCTTGTACATAGGAGGCAGTATTATAGTAGTTATATTCTTGTACATAGGAGGCAGTATTATAGTAGTTATATTCTTGTACATAGGAGGTATAGTAGTTATTATTTTGTACATAGGAGCGTATTATAGTAGTTATATTCTTGTACATAGGAGGCAGTATTATAGTAGATATATTCTTGTACATAGGAGGCAGTATTATAGTAGATATATTCTTGTAACATAGGAGGCAGTATTATAGTAGTTAATTCTTGTACATAGGAGGCAGTATTATAGTAGATATATTCTTGTACATAGGAGCAGTATCATAGTAGTTATATTCTTGTACATAGGAGCAGTATCATAGTAGTTATATTCTTGTACATAGGAGCAGTATCATAGTAGTTATATTCTTGTACATAGGAGCAGTATTATAGTAATTATATTCTTGTACATAGGAGCAGTATTATAGTAGTTATATTCTAAGTACATAGGAGGCAGTATTATGGTAGTTATATTCTTGTACATAGGAGCAGTATTATAGTAGTTATATTCTTGTACATAGGGGCAGTATTATAGTAGTTATATTCTTGTACATAGGAGCAGCATCATAGTAGTTGCATTCTTGTACATAGAAGCAGTATTATAGTAGTTATATTCTTGTACATAAGAGGCAGTATTATAGTAGTTATATTCTTGTACATAGGAGGCAGTATTATAGTAGTTATATTCTTGTACATAGGAGGCAGTATTATAGTAGTTATATTCTTGTACATAGGAGCAGTATTATAATAGTTATATTCTTGTACATAGGAGGCAGTATTATAGTAGTTATATTCTTGTACATAGGAGCAGTATTATAGTAGTTATATTCTTGTACATAGGAGCAGTATTATAGTAGTTATATTCGTGTACATAGGAGCAGTATTATAGTAGTTATATTTTTGTACATAGGATCAGTATTATAGTAGTTATATTCGTGTACATAGGAGCAGTATTATAGTAGTTATATTTTTGTACATAGGATCAGTATTATAGTAGTTATATTCTTGTACATAGCGGCAGTATTATAGTAGTTATATTCTTGTACATAGGGGCAGTATTATAGTACCTGTAATCTTGTACATAGGAGGCAGTATTATAGTAATTATGGGGGTCATTTATCAAACTGGTGTAAAGTAGAACTGGCTTAGTTGCCCGTAGCAACCACTCAGATTCCACCTTTCATTTTCCAAAGGAGCTGTCCACAATAAAACATGGAATCTGATTGGTTGCTATGGGCAACTAGGTCAGTTCTACTTTACACCAGTTCGATAAATGACCATATGTATTCTTAATATAAAATGGAAACCAGTTCAGGAAAACTATGGCTTCTGTAGAATCCGCAGTAAGACTTGTATAAACTATGAGGAAGATGACGATAGAGCCGTGCTATTAGCCTGGCGACTTTCCTTTTTGTCAGCGCGAAGCTTTGTGTTGTATAAATAATACCCAGTGACAGGTTCGCTTTTATATATAATCACAACTTCTTCTGTTTTTTCAGAGAAAATCGCTCTCAGCTGTAAATTACATAAAATGAGTTTCCTTCTCACACAATTTCCAGGCAGATGTGTTTTTTTATCCAATAAACTAAACCTAGAATATAATAGTAATATCTGCTTTACCTGTCAGGCTGAGGTTACAGGATTCCTGACATTTCTGCTTCATGTTTTTTTTCCTTTCTTTACAAGAATTAGGTCAGTGAAGGAGAAAATGGAGGAGCTGCTGATTGCAGCCAATCAGATCCTTTCTTTGATTCTGTCACCTGCAGTGAAGAAATGAAAGCAGGACTCTGATTGGTTAACATGGGCCGGCCATTGCCTCACTGTCTGCGCTTATTTCTTACACCAGGCCTTATGCAAACTGCTGCATTTTAGCTGTTTTGTTTTTTTGTTCTTTTATTAAATGTAATTTATTTTTGTCTTACAACTTTTTAATGAATATTCATGACAATAAGCAGCAGCGACGCCTCGTTATTGCTTGTTTTACATGCTGGGAGAGAGATTTTCTGCAGCCCCTAGGGGACTCACCACCATCCTTTAACTAATCTACAAACCGCACTTCATTTTTTTAAAATATGCACATTTTCTCATAAAATCTCCGATTTCGCGGAATCAACATGAAGAAGGTGGGAAACTTTCTCACAACTGGTGTAAAGGAAAAGTGGAACATTATTTGCCCATAGCAACCAATCACGTTGCTGCTTTCACTTTTCAGAGCTGGGAATTGATTGGTTGCTATGGGCAACTGCTCCACATTTCCTTTGCAGCAGTATTTGTCCCTCACCACATCCGTCGCTGGTTACCATCCTGACCTGCCGTAGTAAAATAAATTGTAAAAAAAAATATGAATGATGAAAGGCAGAGACCCGGCCACCATCTTCGTTTGCCTGGTAGTCAATATGGAGCTTTTACCTATATACAGAAACATTAGTGATGCTTGACAACCACAGCAAGTGGGAAGCCTTATAGGATATAGTATTAGGATTAATCTACTGTATGTAAAATGTGAATTACATTACTTATGCTGTACTGATCCCGAGTTACATCTTGTATTATACTCCAGAGCTGTACTCACTATTCTGCTGATGCAGTCACTGTGTACATACATTATATTACTTATCCTGTACTGAGTTACATCCTGTATTATACTCCAGAGCTGCACACACTATTCTACTGGTGGAGTCACTGTGTACATACATTACATTACTTATCCTGTACTGATCCTGAGTTACATCCTGTATTATACTCCAGAGCTGCACTCACTATTCTGCTGGTGCAGTCACTGTGTACATACATTACATTACTTATTCTGTACTGACCCTGAGTTACATCTTGTATTATACTCCAGAGCTGCACTCACTATTCTGCTGGTGCAGTCACTGTGTACATACATTACTTATCCTGTACTGATCCTGAGTTACATCCTGTATTATACTCCAGAGCTGTACTCACTATTCTGCTGGTGGAGTCACTGTGTACATACATTACATTACTTATCCTGTACTGATCCTGAGTTACATCCTGTATTATACTCCAGAGCTGCACTCACTATTCTGCTGGTGGAGTCACTGTGTACATACATTACATTACTTATCCTGTACTGATCCTGAGTTACATTCAGTCCTCCAGAGCTGCACTCACTCTTCATATTTCTATTTACTGTGCCCCTTTTATAGATAATGCTGTTAGATTTTGGAAAAACCCATTAGGGGATCGGATCGTTATCACCTGTCAATGTTTTTCAGCTGCTTGTTGATATTATTCTGACACTTCCCAGAAAGCATCAGCAGCAGGCGATAAATCTCCGTGGATGCTGCTCGGCGGCAGCTGGCAGGGAGGCTGATTTATCAGGCAGCTGAGAGGAGATGAGAAGACCCTAATGGCTCCAGTCTCCACCGCCCTCCTTGTGCTGCCACCTCCATCTTCCCTTCCTCCCCCCGTCTCGCTCGCTCATGTAGTGCACTGCAGCCGTTGCGTCCTCCGCTTCATTGTACATATACAATATGTGGAAGCGGGAAAAATCCAACATGTGGTAACCGGTGAACATTCATCACATTTCATGCCTAAGGATGCAGCACACATGACATCCTCCATATCCTAGGAGGATTTTTATCCTGAGCTCAGTGTCGCCCCCTGCTGACTGCTAAGAGGAGTGGGGTAAGGGAAGTGACAACTGCTTTCAGCATATTTCTGCTTTACAAAAATGGTTGTCGGTCCTTTGGTCCCCCAGATACAGTAAGCCGGTTGTCACCACATTGTCATATATCAGAAATTTAAGCTATAGTCATGGATGCCGCCAGGGTTAGACTTCCCCTTTAAGGACAAAACAAGACATAGAGAATATCCATCCTGCATTATTGGTACTACAACTCCAATCATGTCCACCACTACAGAGCTGTAGCCTCCACAGATCGTATAAGGTCGGCTGTGTTCCTCATTATGTTCTCTATTATGTCTTTTTCACCAGGAGCCAAGATGCCCGGGCTGATGAACCGATTCACGGGTGCCCCCCTGCCCCTCACATCAGCTGAGATAAGCTCCTGCGTCAGCGGCTACGCCCTGGGGATGACCGCCTCACTCACCTACAGCAACCCAGAAGCTCAGCCTGTGGAAGGTAAGTCTTCTTGTAGTAATAATGACCCTATGTGTTGTACTGCTGAAGACATGGTGACCATCACAGAGTGAGGGGGGCCTAGAGCAAAAGCCAGAATGGGGATGAACATTATACTGCCATATAGTGCTGAGATACTATGTACTATCCAAATAATACTCCATTAAATGGCACGGCCGTATAAAACCAAGAAAGTACTGCCATGTACGGTCCACTACTTACATAATATTGCCTTAAGGGCTCATTCAGATGGCTGTATGTTATTTGCTGTCCGCCTAAGTTATACTGACAGATAATGCTGCCACATATAAGACACTATCCATATAATATCACCATATAGTGCCCAAATAATATGCAGAATCCAAATAATGCTCCATTAAATTAAAGAGCATAAATAATGCTGACAGATCGTACCAAGATAATGCTGCCATATATAGACCACTATCCATATAATATCGCCATATAGTGCCGAAATAATATGCAAAATCCAAATAATGCTCCATTAAATTAAAGAGTATAAGTAATACTGACAGATAGTACCAAGATAATACTGCAATATGTAGGCCACTATCCATATAATATTGTCATATAGTGCACAAATAATACACACAATCCAAATAATACTCCACTAAAAAGCCTAAATGATATTGCCATATATTACCATGATAATGCTGTCCTGTATAGGCAGGGACGTAGCTATAGGGGGTGCAGAGGTAGCAGTCGCTACCGGGCCAGGGAGCCTGAGGGGGCCCAAAGACCCATGTGCCGCATAAGAAGACACACAAAGCACTGAGGGAAAGGGGGCCCAAGCTGAACTCTTGCACCAGGGCCCATGAGCCTTTAGCTACGCCCCTGTGTATAGGCCACTATCTACATAACATATAGTGCAGAAATAATAGGCACTATCTAAATAATACTTCATTATACTGTATATAGGCCACTAGCCACATTATACTGCTATGTAGTACCCAAATAAAATGGACTATCGTAATAATAATTAAAGATCCTGAATAATACTGCCATATATAGGCTGTTAGCCACATAATATTACTGTATAGTGCACAAATAATATGCACTATCCAAGTACAACTTCATTGAAGAACCTAAATAATACTGCCATGTCGCTAGCCACATAATATTGCTATGTAGTAGTCAAATAAAATGGACTATCATAATGATCATTAAAGAGCCTAAATAATACTGCCATATATGTCACTAGCCACAAAATATTGCCATGTAGTACCCAAATAAAATGCACAATCCTAATAATACACCATTAAAGAGCCTGAATAATACTGCTATATAGTGCCCAGATAATGCTGCCCTATGTAGGCCACTATCCACATACTATTGCCATATAGTGTCCAAATAATATGCACCACCCAAATGATAATCTGCAGGATATGCTATATCTGTCTGATACATCTGGGACCCACGCCCATCTCTAGAATGGGGGTTACCCAACCCCGTCCCGCTGGCCACCACATCCAGACTGTGAGAGGTGCCTGGAATTACGGAAACGGCGTAGCTCAGTGAGGCGGAACACGTTTCTGGGTAATTACATTGCCACGTGTGATGTCAGCGGATAGCATGACACGCAACGCCCCGCCATCTGGGGAACAAATGGTCATTCTGAGCACTTACCCTCTGGACAGATTGATATACTAATATACATAAATCACACCGCACATGAGCATCCACCACCCCTCTCCCCCTGTATACAGATCGCTATATTCTGTACATACAGATTGGCGCGTTTATTATAAATTCCACCGCCATAGCAGAGCGGGTCAGTGTCGGCTCTCCGCTCAGCTATAAAATGCTTGATATTGGAGCAGGAGCCACAAGGTCAGACTGTGATGGATCCGGCAAGTCCTCTGGGAGGAAGAGACGTTCTCATATCCATATGAATTAGGACATGATTTCCATCAACCCCTCCTGACGGTAAATTGTCTATGATATCACCCCCTGCCTTATATCAAAGGGCACGCTCCCTAAAATAAAAATCCAAAGGCTAAATAACATATAAAGCGGCAGATATTATATTCTACTTTGTTCTGCTCTGACCATGTGTCAGTCTTCACTGTAGTTCTGGCATTCTATTCCTGTACCAAGAAAATATAGAATTAACAGGACTGTAGGTCCCTTTCACTGAGGTAAGTGCTACTATGTTAAATAAAGCAGAACTCTAGCTGTAGCAGAAAAGTATACATGGGTAAAACAGGCTACAGCGCTCCTACAGGTAGGAGGTGGTATTACACCGGGTAAGTGTACATGCCTGTGGGTGTGTCCTTGTGTCTCAGTGACTGTGGCTTATTCCCCCTGTAGCCCTCTTCGTATTCCCGCTCAATGAGCACACGGTGGTGGTCGGCTTCGAGGCCGTTATCTGCAGACGTATCGTCACCGTCCAGATTAAAGACAAGGCCAAAATGGACGAATCCTACTACGACTACTGCAGCATGTCCAGCGGAAGACTGCCCGACGGGAACGGTGAGAGGGACAGTGACCATGTATCTAAGCCTAGCTTGTGATACTGTCTGACGAACTCTGTATCAAATCCTGTCATTTGTGACACTGTCTGCTGAGCTGTGTACCTAATCCTATCATGTTTGATACTGTCTGCTGAGCTGTGTATCTAATTCTATCATGTGTGATACTGTCTGCTGAACTGCTATATGTAATCCCATCATGTGTGATACTGTCTGCTGAGCTGCTGTATCTAAGTCTATCATGTGTGATACTGTCTGCTGAGCTACTGTATCTAATCCTGTCATGTGTGATACTGTCTGCTGAGCTGTGTATCTAATCCTGTCATGTGTGATACTGTCTGCTGAGCTGTGTATCTAATCCTGTCATGTGTGATACTGTCTGCTGAGCTGTGTATCTAATCCTGTCATGTGTGATACTGTCTGCTGAGCTGTGTATCTAATTCTATCATGTGTGATACTGTCTGCTGAGCTGTGTATCTAATTCTATCATGTGTAATACTGTCTGCTGAGCTGTGTATCTAATCCTACCATGTGTGATACTGTCTGCTGAGCTGCTGTATCTAATCCTGTCATGTGTCATACTGTCTGCTGAGCTGTGTATCTAATCCTGTAACGTGTGATACTGTCTGCTGAGCTATGTATCACATGATATCACACAACCAATCAAGATGCAGGAACGTGTACCTTTGAAGCCGCTCATACACCTTAGCGGACGTTTCCTTTTGTGTTCAGCATTCATACACATGCATACTCGGTCAAGCTGAGCGTGCAAGTAATAAAGTGCGGGGAGACTCCTGGTGGCTTCTGCCTTCTTTCTGGTTGATGTGTAAGATTTCCAGCCCATCAGAAGTCTGAAGGAATGCTGCGGGTGCAGTTCTCTTCTGTGACCTGCAGGTGGCACTGATGATTATATAAGAACATACTAGCCTAGGAGAAGGCAGGGACGCGGCTGGTGCGCAGTTATCTACGTGCCGCTTCTCCTCTTAGCTGTATTATCCCAGCATTAGATGTGCAGTCATTATATGCAGGTCTGGCGGCTGCCGCAGGTCCCTGGTCATTAGATGGAGCGATCGGATTTCTGGTCACCAGGCGACACAGCGGGGGGATGCGAGTCACTGTCCCCGGCCGCAGGGCGATCGTGCTGATGAAACCATTAGGGCGGCCGTGTACCCGAGCCGCCAGGAAATAGTCTGCGTCAGGTCCATAGAAGATAATTAGGGTCAGAGATGAAATCATGTGCGTCTGAACAGCGAAAGAACCAGAGAACATGGCGGAGCTGAGATATGGCAGCCCGTGGAAAAGAAGAGTGGCCGATGTGTATAATGTAAATGCAGGGAAAATCCTTGTCTCCCATCTCATTCCTGTGTGTATCACACATGATAGGATTAGATACACAGCTCAGCAGACAGTATCACACATGATAGGATTAGATACAACAGCTCAGCAGACAGTATCACACATGACAGGATTAGATACAGCAGCTCAGCAGACAGTATCACACATGATAGGATTAGATACAGCAGCTCAGCAGACAGGATCTCACGTGATAGGCTTAGATACAGCAGCTCAGCAGACAGGATCTCACACGATAGGCTTAGATACAGCAGCTCAACAGACTGTATCACACATGATAGGATTAGATACAGCAGCTCAGCAGACAGTATCACACATGACAGGATTAGATACAGCAGCTCAGCAGACAGTATCCCACATGACAGGATTAGATACACAGCTCAGCAGACAGTATTACACATGACAGGATTAGATACACAGCTCAGCAGACAGTATTACACATGACAGGATTAGATACAGTGGCTTAGCAGTCAGTATCACACATGATAGGATTAGATACAGCAGCTCAGCAGTCAGTATCACACATGATAGGATTAGATATATAGCTCAGCAGACAGTATTACACATCACAGGATTAGATACACAGCTCAGCAGACAGTATTACACATGACAGGATTAGATACACAGCTCAGCAGACAGTATCACACATGATAGGATTAGATACACAGCTCAGCAGACAGTATCACACATGATAGGTTTAGATACACAGCTCAGCAGACAGTATCACACATGATAGGATTAGATACAGCAGCTCAGCAGACAGTATCCCACATGACAGGATTAGATACACAGCTCAGCAGACAGTATCACACATGATAGGATTAGATACAGCAGCTCAGCAGACAGTATCACACATGATAGGATTAGATACAGCAGCTCAGCAGACAGTATCCCACATGACAGGATTAGATACAGCAGCTCAGCATCACACATGATAGGATTAGATACAGCAGCTCAGTAGACAGTATCACACATGATAGGATTAGATACACAGCTCAGCAGACAGTATCACACATGACAGGATTAGATACAACAGATCAGCAGACAATATCACACATGACAGGATTAGATACAGCATTTCAGCAGACAGTATGACACATGGTAGGATTAGATACAGCAGCTCATCATCACACATGATAGGATTAGATACAGCAGCTCAGCATCACACATGATAGGATTAGATACAACAGCTCAGCAGACAGTACCACACGTGATAGGATTAGAGTATCACACATAAAATGCTTAGATACAGAGACTCAGTGCACAGTACTACACATTATAGCATACCTCCCAAGTGTCCCTCTTTTTGACCCAAGTCCCTCTGTCCCTCTTTTATCCTTAAATGTCCCTCTTTTTGACCTGGAGGATTAATGCATAAATTTGCATTAATAAATTTACTAAATTGCTCCTTACTAAAGTGTCTATACCTATAAATTAGATCAGAACTTCATTATTTGGTGTAATTTGGACCTTAAAATATCTATAATCTGATGATTTATGTGCTAATATTTATATGGACAATGAAGCGCAAGAAATAAAATTGCCGCAGGGGCTCCAGAAATTATGCTTTGGGCGGAGTTAGAGGTGTGGCCTAGTATGAAAAATACTGCCATGATGCGCGGGGCACACATTGTCCCTCTTTGCAATTTTCAAAAGTTGGGAGGTATGTTATAGGCTTGGGAACATTGGCTCATCAATTACACATAATAGACTTCGATACTGAGGCTAAGCATAGTATAACATATGATAGGATTAGATACATACAGATAGTAAATATCTACCTTTATTTTTATGGGGTCTCCTCAGCTACTAAACTCTGAAAGAACAAGACGCAGTGTTGCTAAATATTAGGAAATTGCATTTCTGACATATAGAGAGGTTCACGTGCTTAGATTCCTTAGAAAGCTACATTTAGAGGATGGGACTCATACAGCCAGCAGGTGGCGCTGTTACCCAAATTGTGGAGTTTTAGTTTGTGACTAAAACTCTTGCACCTGACATCTAGTGGTAAGTGTGGGTTCTACACTCAGAAAATTAAATCAGTAACAATCATTTTGACACATGCCATTTCCATATGATAGCTGTGAATGTTTCTTTTTTCATGACATGCATTGTTCTCATTACACAGGAAGGATTCTTCTCGATGAAGATTTAGAAAGAATTATTTTTGTGGCCAACCTTGGAGCAGTGCCAGCCCAGGAAAGTGTGTCAGTGCTTATCAGTACGTCCTCTGAGCTCCCAACGCTTTCCAGTGGGGCCGTCCGAGTCCTCGTGCCACCAGTTTGTGTCCCTCGAGTGTCACACACCTCCACGGACAGCACCTTATCTGCTGTCACTCCCCTGAGACTGTAAGAATTATTTGGCAATATATTTTATTGAACTAAAGCACTGTCTGAATAAACTGAGCAAAAGAGACACAGTTAGAGAGAGACTGAGGCAGAGGTAGAGAGAGACTGAGGCAGAGAGAGACAGAGGTAGAGAGAGACTGAGGCAGAGGTAGAGAGAGACTGAGGCAGAGGTAGAGAGAGACTGAGGCAGAGAGAGACAGAGGTAGAGAGAGACTGAGGCAGAGGTAGAGAGAGACTGAGGCAGAGGTAGAGAGAGACTGAGGCAGAGGTAGAGAGAGACTGAGGCAGAGGTAGAGAGAGACTGAGGCAGAGGTAGAGAGAGACTGAGGCAGAGGTAGAGAGAGACTGAGGCAGAGGTAGAGAGAGACTGAGGCAGAGGTAGAGAGAGACAGAGGTAGAGAGAGACTGAGGCACAGGTAGAGAGAGACTGAGGCACAGGTAGAGAGAGACTGAGGCACAGGTAGGGAGAAACCGAGGCACAGGTAGAGAGAGACTAAGGCATGGGTAGAGAGAGACTAAGGCACAGGTAGAGAGAGACTGAGGCACAGGTAAGGAGAGATTGAGGCACAGGTAAAGAGAGACTGAACCACAAGTAGAGAGAGAGAAAGAGATACAAGGAGAGGGAGACTGAGCCCCAGGTAGACAGAGCCACAGTTAGAGAGAGACTGAGGCACGTAGAGAGAAACCAAGGCACAGGTAGAGAGAGACAGCAACAGGTAGAGAGAGACTGAGGCACAGGTAGAAAGAGACAGAGCAACAGGTAAAGAGAGACAGTGCCACGGATAGAGAGAGGCTGAGGCACAGGTACAGATAGACTGAAGCACAAGTAGAGAGAGATTGAGCCACAAGTAGAGAGAGACAGCAACGGGCAGAGAGAGAGACTGAGGCACAGATAAAGAGTGACTATACCACAAGTAAAAAGAGATTGAGCAATAGGTAGATAGAGACAGAGCTACAAGTAGAGAGAGACAGCCATGGGTAGAAAGAGACGGAAAGGGTTGATAGAGAGACTGAGCTACAGGTAGAGAGAGACACAAGTAGACCAATAATTACAATAAACCACCGCCATCTCAATGTCGTTCTCACTTGCTGTCATTGTGTCCTCCTAGAAGAGAGGCTGGATTGTGCGGTGGCACCAAAAAGCTCTGCCTGGCGACTTTACTGGAAACAGAGGCTGTGAATGCCACAGAGTACGAGCTGACTTTCCACCTGGAGATCCGGGCACCCTACCTGTTAGCAGGTAAGTGCCAAATGAAGGCGGCAAAGGGACATACGTGTATGGGGGCAGAGGGTTTAGGAGGTAACGCTGACCTTTCCTACTAAATCCGTCTACATCACTGGATTATATATAGATACATGAAATTTCAGTTTTGGAAATTGAAGCCTATGTTATAGATGGAGCAATTAGTAGAAAGAAGCTAAGGCAGAGGCATAGCTGGGCCCGGCGGGGCATGTACTGATTGCCAGGGGTGCCAACAAGCCATTCTGCCTCGGCCATGATATTTAGATACAGAACTAATGCAATGAGCTGAGTTTTTCACCCATGTGAAGGAAAGTCAAGCTTCAACTGAGGACTAAGCCTGAGATAGAGCGAGTCATAGATAGACTTAAAGGGGAGGTCCACCCTTACAACCGATTTTCAGTGCCTCAATGTACCTATCATTGCAAATATTCCCAACCTGTGTACACAGCTCCTATGCAGACCAATGCGTCTCCATGGTTGATTATACAACGCACAGCTTGAGTAGTGTGATCCCGAAGTTCTTGTTAATCCACTCCCATCATCTTGCTCCAGACATGGATGTAAAATCGGACTACACATGATTTGTTTGTAGTCTGTAACCATGGAGATACATAGCTCTGTATATGACCTCAAACAGTAGGGGATTTTTTAACCAAGACTGTTGGCACAGTTGCTTCATTTCCAATGTAGGGATGAAGAAATGGTTGCAAAAGTATATGCGCCCTTGAAGCCAGTACTCCAGTCAATGTTTAGCCACAGATACATAGACCAGCGAGAAGGAAGCGACCACTGGTGGTGACCCGGTGTAATGTAGACCACACGTCCTCGTTTCAGGTGTGGAGAGTCCCACCCATGAGATCCGAGCTGACGCCGATCCCTCGGCTCCTTCTGCCAAGAGCATCATGATCACGCTGGCCAACAAGCACACGTATGACCGTCCGGTGGAGATCCTCATCCACCCCAGCGGTAAGGAGCTTCCGGCTGCTACAATCTGAGAAGGAGCAAATGTGGGTGTGTGAGGAGGAAAGGGGACCTCATGAGGAACCATCAACATCTCAGTTCTTCGTGGATGGAGCAGATGGTTCATTAGATGACTCACTGATGACATAAAATTGATTAATCAAAGTCTCAGTGGCCACATTATCACCAGATCTCGTTACAATGTGTCACTAGATCAGTGAAGGGCTGATGGCACTGCACTTTCACATCGCTTTTTTGGCATTTATTTCAGGTATATGCCGGGAACAACCTTTTTTCTTGCAAATAGTGTATTTTACACATAACTTATTTTAGGTATTTTATAGCAAATAAGTGTGTATTCCCCCGTGATGTCACTTCCTCTGTGGATCTCTTCCATTGGAAAAAAAAAAGCAGTGGGAGTGGAACTGGTTTGAGAAATTCTATCCAAGTTATCCTTACAATTCCCTGGTTTCGCCCTTTAACCCCTATACAGGGATCTGGACTTAGCTGCAGGGGAACCACCAGGCCTCTACCTCTTGGAGTAGTCCCGGTGTGGTTGATAGCTGACCCATGGGGGTCAGAGACACCGGTGTAAAGCACTAATGAAACAGGCAAACTCATAGTCAGAAACAGGCCGAGGTCAGGGCAGGCAGAGTTTAAGTTGGGGGCAGACGGTAAACAGGCACCGGCCAGGCAGTGGAGGGTCAGATTCGGTTAACAAGCTGGAGTTGGTAGATGCAGACATACAGAATAGCACACCTTTGCAGCTTGTGCGCAACAGGAGCAAGGCAATGGCTGTACGGCAATGGCTGCAATACGCAGCCGCAGCCCCGTTGTAATGGTGGAGATCACAAGAACCACTGATTTCATGGCGTTTAACCCTTTGAATGCTGCAATCAATGCTGATCACAGCATTTGGGCTCATGCACTCGAGCGTGCGTGGCCCGTGCTGCAGACCGCTATTTGTGCAGGTAAACCGGCCAACTACACGACATTTGCGGCTGCGAACACGTTCTACTTTTATACGGTGCAGAGACACCGACCGTAAATGCTTCTGATCTGTGCCTCCGCTCTCGTATCTTGCGGATCCATTCAAGTCAATGGCTGTTTGCGGTCCACAATGTAGGTACCATGGTTATACGGTCGTGTGCGCCAGCACTGACTGGTGTGATTAGGCCTGGTAATGATGAAACCAAACGTCATCCCCTGTGTTTCCATACCGCTACATCTTCGGTTGTATGGACAGAGCCTCATCTGCCGCACATTCTGATGGAGGATGGCGATATGAGCCCCTACGAATATGAACAGTTCTTAAGAGGAAAGAGCGACTTCATCCGAGGGACCAAGAAAGACCCGAGCCCAGAGAAAAAGGTGAGAGCGGATCCTAGGAGGTCACAGCCCCCTGCCCCCATATAAGGCCAGATTAGCACACAGATTATCAAAAAACTATATTGACGATTTCTGAGAAATCTCCGGCTTTTTAGGACTTAGGGCTCATGCACACAAACATATTTTCTTTCCTTGTCCGTTCCGTTTTTTTTTTTTTTTTTTTGCGGACTGTACGCGGAACCATTCATTTCAATGGGTCCACAAAAAAAAAAAACGGATGTTACTCCATGTGCATTCCATTTTCGTATGTCCGTTCCGTAAATAGAATAGAACATGTCCTGTTATTCTCCGCATTACAGACAAGGATAGGACTGTTCTATTAGGGGCCAGGTGTTCCGTTCCGCAAAATACGTTATGCACACGGACGTCATACTTATTTTTTGCGGATCCGTTTTTTTGCAGACCACAAAATACATACGGTCGTGTGCATGAGCCCTTATAATGTAGAATGATTTTGTACATACTTTGCTTTGCTTTTTTACATTGAAAGGTTGAAAACCAACTCAAGCTGCTGTTTGTTACAACGTATCAGTGCGAATAAGTGGCTTCGGCTGTCAGGGCATGCTGGGAGTTGCGGTTCTGTAACAGCTGCAGTGCCACATGTTGGTGAATGTTGATCTACACTGATACATTGTCACAAACCCTCAGCTGTGTGAGCAGGGCATGCTGGGAGTTGTGGTTCTGTAACAGCTGCAGTGCCACATGTTGGTGAATGTTGATCTACACTGATACATTGTCACAAACCCTCAGCTGTGTGAGCAGAATTAGATCAGGGTGGCTTCTCAGCCTTGGAATGTAAAGAGGAATGATTCCAGTCACTGACAGCAAGCAGCACCTTTCATTATACAGTGAGCGGATAAGTCATACGTGACTTGTCTATGATGAGACTTCAATGTCAGAGCAGGGCCGGGGCCATTAATTGTATCTCTGGGGGGTAATTACTTTTCACGCCTCTCAGCCCGTTTCCTCCTTATTGATAGACGGAGATAATCCGCAAGCGTCTCATTAAGGACATCTGTCACAACCCGGTGGTGATGCTGAACTTCTGTCCGGACCTGCAGTCTGCGCAGACCGACCTCAGCAAGACCCAAGGAGAATTCATCTTCCTAATCGACCGCAGCGGAAGTATGAGCGGAGTCAGCATCACCAGAGTGCGGGTAATGTGGGGTGCACTCCCCGCAGGATGAGTGCACCCCTGAATATTACAAATCAAAGAGGTTGTCACAGCCCCGCCCCCTGTTACTGACATCACTGATATAATATAATGACATTGTGATCAGACATGAGATCCTCACACCTTATACTACAGGAGCAGCTATTCATCTATTACTGCTGACAACCAGCCTCTATATCATGTGTGAGAGGTTGTCACAGCCCCGCCCCCTGTTACTGACATCACTGATATAATATAATATAATTACATTGTGATCAGGCATGAGATCCTCACACCTTATACTACAGGAGCAGCTATTCATCTATTACTGCTGACAACCAGCCTCTATATCATGTCTGAGAGGTTGTCACAGCCCCGCCCCCTGTTACTGACATCACTGATATAATATAATTACATTGTGATCAGACATGAGATCCTCACACCTTATACTACAGGAGCAGCTATTCATCTATTACTGCTGACAACCAGCCTCTATATCCTGTCTGAGAGGTTGTCACAGCCCCTCCCCCTGTTACTGACATCACTGATATAATATAATATAATTACATTGTGATCAGACATAAGATCCTCACACCTTATACTACAGGAGCAGCTATTCATCTATTACTGCTGACAACCAGTGTCTATATCATGTCTGAGAGGTTGTCACAGCCCCGCCCCCTGTTACTGACATCACTGATATAATATAATTACATTGTGATCAGACATGAGATCCTCACACCTTATACTACAGGAGCAGCTATTCATCTATTACTGCTGACAACCAGCCTCTATATCATGTCTGAGAGGTTGTCACAGCCCCGCCCACTGTTACTGACATCACTGATATAATATAATTACATTGTGATCAGACATGAGATCCTCACACCTTATACTACAGGAGCAGCTATTCATCTATTACTGCTGACAACCAGTGTCTATATCATGTGTGAGAGGTTGTCACAGCCCCGCCCCCTGTTACTGACATCACTGATATAATTACATTGTGATCAGACATGAGATCCTCACACCTTATACTACAGGAGCAGCTACTCGTCTATTACTGTGGGTAACCACAGCTCCAGCCGTCGTGACACCATTTCCCGGGGGTTGGGGGCGTCGCCTCTGCTGTAGCTCAGCTTTTCCATGGAGACACGGCTCAGTTTCTCTATTATTATTGGAAAGCTCTCCTGAAATATGTGATCGCACCTTGTCTGGCTTGTTGCATACATCTGAGGCCGTAGAGTAGATACATGAATATTTCCTCTAAGAGAGAAAGATCCTTAGCAAATATAAGACCTCCTCATATATCTGTGTCTGGGAAAGCTGGGTTACCCAGACTGGTCATCATTACAGCTCCCAGACGGCTTTACTAGAGCCCTGCACAGCAAGGCTGCAATATGACATTGAGGGTAGTACTTTTAGGGGAATAGTTGGATTTCAGAGCTGATAATAAGCCCTGACCATGTACATGAACCCACCGACGGGACTGGTTGGCTATCTAATGTGTATATGGGGGCCCCCCAATTCAGATAAGGATCGGGTATTTGGATTTCGAGAAGCCCAATCCTTTTGTTTTCAGACAGATAAGCTGCTGACAGAGATATCTACTAGTGACTTTCTCCCCTCTCCTCAGTCAGAACACATGCATGCTCGGCCAAGCATGCATGTAAACGGCCAGGAGAGATAGCATTTTGCCAGATGAACGTTTGGCCAAGAAGTATCTCACCGGATCTGATTTTCTGAAAATAGGTTATCAATATCGAACTCCTGGCCAACCCTTTTAACCCTTAGGCTCCCAGCAGAGGGTCTTCAAACATGGCACCCGCTCGCGCGTGTTTTAAACAGTATAGGCCTGTGGCTCATGTCTGTGACTGGCAATAATGCCGATCGCAAGCATTTAAGCCTTTAGATGCCGTGGTCAAGTGATTCATCACTGCATCTAAATGGTAAAAACCCGGACACACGCGCTTCCAGATTAAGACCGCCTCCCTCTCGTGGCGATCAGGGAATCCAGTCATTCATTCTAATATGCTGAGTCTCTCTTAAGAGAACCAGCGTATTAGAGCTGCAGTTCTTATGTTAGTCAGTAGATGGCATGCCAACATAGGACAACAGCAATTGGAGCTTATACTGTAGTTCTATGGAAATACAGTATAAACTGTAAGAAATCTGAGTAATGCCTATTGTTGACTCCTAGAGGGGCTACAAAAAAGTGGAATTAAAAAAAAAAAAATAGAAATAAAAATTAAAAAATATACAGATACACTTTCTCTAAAAAAAAAAAAAGAAATGCATAAAAAAATATAAACATCATGGGCATTGACACATCAGAAAACTCCTGTACTGTACTCCTGTACTGTTAAAATATAAAAATATCCCATAGGCATAACGGAAAAAAATATCAAAATGGCTGATTCGACATTTTTTCATTGCTTCTTTTACCCAGAAAATTTAATAAAATGTGATCAAAATGTCACACAGGCTCCAAAATGATATCAATAACTAAAACTACAGATTGTCCCGCAGAAAATAAGCCCCCACACAGCTCAGTAGACATAACTATATAAAAGTTATGGGGGTCAGAATATGGCAATGTAAAAAAAAAAATTTTTTCAACGTTTTTATTTTTTCAGTATTACAATGCAAGAAAAAACTATACATATGTGGTATCGCTGGATTCGTACTGACCTGGAGAATGAAGAGCATAAGTCAGTTTTGCCACATAGTGAATGTCGTAAAAAATAAAATAAAACTACAAGACTGTGGCAAAATTGTGTTTTTTTTTTTGTTTTTTTTTTACAATTTCATCCCATTTGGAATTTTGTTCTCGCTTCCCACTACATCCTATGCAATATTAAAAGGTTGGCATTAGAAAGTACAACTTGTCCCACAAAAAACAAACCTTCATATGGCTAGGTGCACATAAAAATAAAAATGTTATGACTCCGGGCAGACAGGGAAGAAAGATGAAAACGCAAAAACGAAAAAACTTCCGGTATCTAAGGAGTTAATAATTTTTGGTTTTTTTATTTTCTACCGCTCCGTTAAATATTTTTTTACTTTCAGGGGGGTTTGGGGGTCATTTTCATTCCATTTGAGCCCCACTGCAATGTGTACAGAGACATTGTTAGGAAGCGGAGCAAACACGGAGCGCAGGATGAGAAAGAGACGTCAAGAGGTGAAGACAGGCGGTTACATGGTGACAGCCTGAGCCGAGGACTGAAGACTCGTGTAAGGAGACAGACACAAAGGCCCCCCCCCCTAGCCGCGACATGACATCGCCCGTACCCCCTCATCATCTGCGCCCCTCGTCTGCACCCAGCCTTTGTTATACAGGCAATAACTTAATGTATAATTATATTCAAAGCCTAAAATATAATTAACACCCAGTGTCGCTTCCTGTAACCAACTATTGAAGCTGCGGCGGGGAATCAATTAATGAGCAAATAGGAGGTTAGAGGCGTCTGCGGAAATAGAACGCGGACCCCCCTATAGCGAGGCACGATTAACCCTTCACTGCTTGGACAGAATATTTATTCATAGTGTACACAGGGGGCCTCCAAGTGGGAAAATAGCGCCCCCTTGTGGGGATCGGCGATACCAACCATGTCTGTCTGTACACAAGAGGGCAGACTGGTGATTCTGTCACCGCCCTGGTAAGTGATAATCATGGCCAGTAACGTCTCCATTGGGAATCTGACAGACATAGTGGGGGCAGGGGTGCACCTAGCCTTTCTGCTGCCTGAGGCAAACCCCCCCCCCCCCTCCATGCCAATTTCTTAACCTAACCCCTTTGCCACAATGGAAGCGCTCATTGCCCATCGACCTTCTGCTGGCCCCCTCTTGCCCCTACCTGGGTGCTGCCTGAGGCGATCTCCTCACCTGGCCTCATTGGTGGTGCACCCCTGTATGGGGCCAATGAAGAGAGGGGCCCAAGTCTAACTGGCCCATACTACTCTATAGATAGCACGCTCTGCACTCCGCAGTGACAGATATAGGAAAGGGAAAGAAGCCCAAATCTTATTAGGGCCATTTGTTCTACAAAAGAAGGGTAAGGAGATCAATGACCCCCTTCATGTGACGATAATGGCATAGTGACATCACCAAGGAACCAGACAGGGCCCACTGTTTTCTATGTGCCCGTTTTCGTATGGGTAGGGAAAGTAGACAGGACCGAGGATTGCCGGGATCTCCAAGTTCTATCGTCCCCGTCAGCCTCATTATCTTCTGCTCGTATTAATGCTTCTTCTCTTTAATTGCTTTGTCAAGAGGGACTTATAATCCATCAGTTTTTATTCATTTGCATAGAATTAAAGAGTCTCCCCTCGCTGCAGCCGTGGTTACCAGGAAAATCGAATGTGACAGAAGGGAAAATAATTCATAAAGAAATCGTCCTAGTTTTACCCAAGAATCCCCAATGCAGCCATTTAAACAAATGTTGTCACAGCTGTTATCCACTCAGCAAGAAAAGGGGTTAAGTGGAAGTATGGCAAAAACCCGCCAGAGGGGGGCAACAGCTGCATCTTTTCTTAAAGGCCTTGTCCACCTCTCCTCACCATTTTAATTTTGTACATACATTACTGATCCTAAGTTACATCCTGTATTTTACTCCAGAGCTGCACTCACTATTCTGCTGGTGCAGTCACTATGTACATACATTACATTACTTATCCTGTACTGATCCTGAGTTACATCCTGTATTATACTCCAGAGCTGCACTTACTATTCTGCTGGTGGAGTCACTGTGTACATACATTACATTACTTATCCTGTACTGATCCTGAGTTACATCCTGTGTTATACTCCAGAGCTGCACTCACTATTCTGCTGGTGGAGTCACTGTGTGTACATACATTACTTATCCTGTACTGATCCTGAGTTACATCCTGTGTTATACTCCAGAGCTGTATCACTATTCTGCTGGTGCAGTCACTGTACATACATACATTACTTATCCTGTACTGATCCTGAGATACATCCTGTATTATACTCCAGAGCTGCACTCACTATTCTGCTGGTGCAGTCACTGTGTACATACATTACATTACTTATCCTGTACTGATCCTGAGTTACATCCTGTGTTATACTCCAGAGCTGCACTCACTATTCTGCTGGTGTAGTCACTGTGTACATACATTACATTACTTATCCTGTACTGATCCTGAGTTACATCCTGTATTATACTCCAGAGCTGCACTCACTATTCTGCTGGTGCAGTCACTGTGTACATACATTACATTACTTATCCTGTACTGATCCTGAGTTACATCCTGTATTATACTCCAGAGCTGCACTCACTATTCTGCTGGTGCAGTCACTGTGTACATACATTACTTATCCTGTACTGATCCTGAGTTACATCCTGTATTATACTCCAGAGCTGCACTCACTATTCTGCTGGTGCAGTCACTGTGTACATACATTACTTATCCTGTACTGATCCTGAGTTACATCCTGTATTATACTCCAGAGCTGCACTCACTATTCTGCTGGTGCAGTCACTGTGTACATACATTACTTATCCTGTACTGATCCTGAGTTACATCCTGTATTATACTCCAGAGCTGCACTCTCTATTCTGCTGGTGGAGTCACCGTGCTTTAAATGACAACTAGCAGAATAGTGAGTGCAGCTCTGGAGAATAATGCAGGCTTTTATTGAGGGTTATTTTTATAGATCACATACATTATGTTGCTTTGTGTCAGATATGTATTCCTATGTGAGTTTTATATGACATTTTCACTTTGCCAGTGATAAATGCTGGTAGTCATGTTCCCTCTTTCCTTCTTGTGCCCGCAGGATGCCATGCTTGTCATTTTGAAAAGCCTCATGCCGACGTCACTCTTTAATATCATCGGTTTTGGTTCAACCTTCAAGTCCTTGTTCCCCTGTAGCCAGAGCTACAATGAGGTAAGTGCACTGTAGCCAATCATATCGCTGCTTCTATTTTTTTTTATCCTTTAGAGCCGCAATCTGATTTGTCACCACGGGCGGCTCCACTGTTTTCACGCGCAGGAGGATCCTGGCTGATGAGGCTGATGGCTGCAGGTTTTGGCTCTTGCTGATAATTTATGTTCTGGGAGGAATAAACAGGAATCAGTGTTTTACTTCTCACAGGAAAGTTTCCCTGTTCTCTGAGATATTATATACAGTGTATCTATACACATATACATTGTATCAGTGACATGTTATATGTCAGCAGTGAGAGCCGAGGAAGATCGCCATCTGCTGGTCAGACATGTTCTCTCATCACTGACATATACAGTAGTAATTCCTCGCTGTACAATCATTTCACCATACAATAGCGGCAGGCATACATTAATCCCTCGCTGTACAATCATTTGACCATACCATGGCAGCAGTCATACAGTAATCCCTCGCTGTACAATCAGTTCACCATACAATAGCAGCAGTCATACAGTAATCCCTCGCTGTACAATCAGTTCACCATACAATGGCAGCAGTCATACAGTAATCCCTCGCTGTACAATCAGTTCACCATACAGTGGTGGTAGTCATACAGTAATCCCTCGCTGTACAATCAGTTCACCATACAATGGCAGCAGTCTGACTGTGTTTCACAGTAGATTATCGGGGCAGTGCAGCATTAGAAGAACAACTCTGCTTTTTATTTTCTACAAGTCGTGTCGGACTCTATCTAGTAAATAGGGTTGAGGGTTTATGTCCATAGAGTTATAGTCTGCCATGCTGTGCAGAAATAATATATTCACACCATGCCTACATGGTACTGCCATACCGTGCAAAAATAGGTGCATACATAATACCAGTATATAGTACATACATAATACTGCCATACACTGGCTGAATACCAATAATAATGACATACTGTACAGTGCATGCATAATACCAGCATATAGTACATACATAATACTGCCATACAGTGGCTGAATACCAATAATACTGCCATACAGTGCATGCATAATACCAGTATATAGTACATACATAATACTGCCATACAGTGGCTGAATACCAATAATACTGCCATACAGTGCATGAATAGTACCAGCATATAGTACATACATAATACTGCCATAGGCTGAATACCAATAATACTGCTATATGGTACATGATTAATACCAGCATATAGTACATACATAATGCTGCCATACACTGGCTGAATACCAATAATACTGACATACAGTGGATGCATATACCAGTATATAGTGCATACATAATACTGCCATACACTGATACCATACATACGGTGCATGAATAATACCAGTATATGTACATACATAATACTGCCATACAGTGGCTGAATACCAATAATACTGCCATACAGTGCATGAATAATACCAGCATATAGTACATACATAATACTGCCATACAGTGCAGGAATAATACTAGTATATAGTACATACATAATACTGCCATACAGTGCTGAATACCAATAATACTGCCAGCTGCATAATACAGTATATAGCATACATATACTGCCATACAGTGCATGAATAATACCAGCATATAGTACATACATAATACTGCCATACACTGGCTGAATACCAATAATAATGACATACAGTGCATGCATAATACCAGCATATAGTACATACATAATACTGCCATACAGTGCATGAATAATACCAGCATATAGTACATACATAATACTGCCATACACTGGCTGAATACCAATAATACCATATGGTTACTACAAAATGTTGCCATACAGTGCCCATATTCATATTTAATAAGCCCAGAGGAGGCAAGTTTGTGGTAGGCCTTACATACTGGGTTGTGAGGGTTGATGGAGACCCTCGTGCAATACCGCCTTTTGTCCATGCTGTTATATGACGTACACATAGGTTGTGTTTAGGTACTTTACTTGCTGAGTTTCCCTGTGATATTTTCATGGGACGTGTGCATGCCTTTAGAGATCCTCCTCCTTAGTAATCCTGGGACATTTGAGTCACCCATTCCCGGATTATGTCAGTGATGTCACCTGTCAGGCGCTGACATCATTGTTCCAGGATCAATGCAGATCTCACTACATTACCCATAAGCACAGAATGACTGATTCAGGCACGTGATGCCGGAGCTGTAGTGAAGACTGACACTTACAACTGAGCAGTTAATGAGATGAACAGAGCATTGCCTCGTCCTTACTGTTACTTAATGAGGGCGACTCGTTAACTTTCCTGACCCCTCCCAGGTCATCGCAGATCTCTGGTCTGGTGCAGGATATTAAGGAAAGCCGCGTTGTTCTATTTAAAGCCAGGTTTAATCTCTGGCGGTATTATCTGTACAGTGGGGATTATGGGAAGGGAATTCCTGCCATAATTAGGTTACAATCTGTTGTGCCAGTCTGTGCCTGGTGCCACCGAGCGCCCTCGGCCTAGTAACGTATAAACTGGCGGCGGCGGTTTTTCAGGAAATTTACAGGCTGTTCCATCCGTCCGGCCCGTCTGTCTGTCTGGCCAATCTGTGATATATTGTATTAGAGCAGTGGTTCCAGACCTCTGGATTTCCAATTGTTGGGAAACTACAACTCCCATAATGCCCTGACAATCACAGGCATGTCAAGGCATGCTGGAAGTTGTAGTTTGACCATTGCAGGTGGGAAACGACTGCATTAGGGTCTTTCTGCGCATGCTGGGAGTTGTAATTTCCCGAGAGCCACAGACCCACTAGTTGGAGACCCCTGGCTGTCAGCGTATGCTGGGATCTGTAGTTGCCCAACAGCCAGAACCATGGGTTTAAGTGGCCAAGACAACATGCTGGGAGTTGTAACCAGTAGATGGTCGCTGCATTACTGGTTGTCAGGGAAAGCTGGGATTTGTAGTTGACTACTCAGGGTGGAGATCAATGTATTGTGGGCTGTCAGCACCTGCTAGGAGTTTTAGTTGCCAGCCAGAGAGCAACCAGTTAGAGACCATTGCATTAGTAGCCGCAGTACATACTGGGAGCAAGGGCGTAGCTATAGGGGGTGCAGAGGTAGCAGTCGCTACCAGGCCCAGGAGCCTAAGGGACTCCAAATACCCTTGTGCTGCATAAGAAAACACACAAAGTACTGAGGGAAGGGGGCCCAAGCTGAACTCTTGCACCAGGGCCCATGAGCCTTTAGCTACG
Source organism: Rhinella marina (assembly GCA_900303285.1). NCBI lineage: Eukaryota > Metazoa > Chordata > Amphibia > Anura > Bufonidae > Rhinella > Rhinella marina. The sequence continues at coordinate 74,829 of ONZH01012449.1, read as the reverse complement.
CCCCTGACTGGGAGTTGTAGTTTTCCAAGAACCACAGGTTTGTGACATCTGCATTAGGGGCTGTCAGCATATGCTGGGAGTTGTAATTTCCCAAAAGCTAGAAAACTACTAGTTAGAGAAGGATATATAAGTGGATAATGGGAGTAGTAGTTTCCCAAGAGCTGTAGAAGCACTTGTTCTGTAGCATATGTCAGTGCATGCTAAGAGTTAGGCCCTTTTCACACAAGCGTCACGGATTCAGTCCGGATGCGTTCAGGGTGAGTTCCGGAAAACTCGCACCAATCCGCACGCAATCACAGTCAGTTTTCACTGCCATTGCGTACGATTGTCCAGTTTTTTCCGCGCGGGTGCAATGCGTATGGAGGCATTTCGCACACGCGTGATAAAAAACTGAATGTTTACAAACAACATCTCTTAGCAACCATCAGTGATTCACGCAGACCCATTCACTTCTATGGGGCCAGGGCTGCGTGAAAAACTCAGAATATAGAACATGCTGCGATTTTGACGCAACGGCGAACTGATGCGTGAAAAACATCGCTCATGTGAAAAGACCCATTGAAATGAATGAGTCAGGATTCAGTGCGGGTGCAATGCGTTCGCATCACGCATTGCACCCGCGCGGAAATCTCGCCCCGTGTGAAAGGGGCCTTAGGCCCCTTTCACACGAGCGTGACGGATTAGGTCCTGATGCGTTCAGGGTGCGTTCAGGAAAACTCGCACCATTTTGCAAGCAAGTTTTGTCTGCATTTGCATTCAGTTGTTCAGTTTTTTCCACGCGGGTGCGATGTGTTTTGATGCGTTTTTCACGCGTGTAATAAAAAACTGAAGGTTTACAAACAACATCTCTTAGCAACCATCAGTGAAAAATGCATTGCACCCGCACTTGCTTCAGGATGCAATGCGTTTTTCACTGAACCCATTTACTTTGATGGGGCCAGGGCTGTGTGATGGCGTCCGTATGGCATCCGTTTTTTTTGCGGATCCATTGTAACAATGCCTATCCTTGTCCGTTTTGGAATAGGACGTGTTCTATTTTTTTTTGCCGGCTACGGAACGGACATATGGATGCGGACAGCACACAGTGTGCTGTCAGTATTTTTTGCGGACCCATAGAAATGAATGGGTACGCATCCTATCCGCAAAAAATGCGGATCGAAGCCCGCAAAATATACTGTCATGTGAAAGAGGCCTATAGAACATGCTGCGTTTTTCACGCAATGCACAACTGATGTGTGAAAAAAAAACGTTCATGTACACAGAACCATTGAAATGAATGGGTCAGGATTTAGTGCGGGTGCGATGCATTCACGTCACGCATTGCACACACACGGAAAACTGGCTCGTGTGAAAGGGGCCTTAGGGTTTTCCAAGAGCTGGAGAGCCATGAGTTGTAATCAATTGCATTAGGGGATGTCGGCTCATGATGGGAGTTGTGGTTTTCCCGAAAGCCGTAGAGCCACCAGTTGGACATCAGCCATATGTGGGGAGTTGTAGTTTCTAAAAACTGGAGACCGACAGGTTGGCGACACCTGCATTAGGGGCTTTAAGAGCATGCTAGGAGTTGTTATATCCCAAGAGCCAGAGAACCATCAGACTATCTGTGCATAATGGGAGTAGTAGTAGACCTGAAGAGCCACAGGTTCAGGCTGTCAGGCCTTCCCGATGCTGTAGATCTGTAGATTTGCCTAGAGCCTAGGAAAGCTGGGTGACCACCACAAACCCTTATCTACATCGTGTCTGTGTCTTGCAGGAAAGCCTCGCCATTGCCTGTGAGAGCATCAAGAAACTCCGAGCCGACATGGGGGGGACCAACATCTTATCGCCCCTGAACTGGATCATCCGGCAGCCGGTGTGCCGCGGTTACCCGCGTCTCCTCTTCCTGCTCACGGACGGAGCTGTCAGCAACACCGGCAAAGTCATCGAGCTCATCCGTCATCACGCGTCCTTCACACGGTAAACATGAGCGGGTCTCTAATAATAGAAGCCACTGGAAAGTCACGGGGGGGGGCGCACTCACTGTTTCCAGCGCTGGACCCAGGCGACCGTCATGGGAGCGACCGGAGGGGGATGTTTGCTTGATAAACAGGGGAAGTCTCCAGGCGTCAGTCATCCGTGGCCCCATGACTGATGGAGCAAACATCTGCCCTGCTACTCATCCGTTCCCCTGACTGTATGTGGGGCTCCGTGATAAATCCTGCCCAAAGGCATATGACAAGGTTCACATGGACTCAAAACTCCCCAACCTACCCCCACCACCCATGAGGCGCCATCTTATGCGGTAGACAGACCTCCCTCAAGCACGTGCGCCTGGGTGCACTGCCACCTCTGCACCCATTGCTTTACTTATGTTGAGTTACATCAAAACTTATGCTCCAGTCACATCCAGAGCTGCATTTACAGTTTTCGTTCTTTTCTGTAAGGCTACTTTCACACTGGCGTTAATGCTGGATCCGGCAGGGTTCTGCAAAAACGCTTCCGTTACTGATAATACAACCGTCTGCATCTGTTATGAACATTTCCAGTTGTATTATCTTTAACATAGCCAAGACGGATCCGTCATGAACTCCACTGAAAGTCAATGGGGGACGGATCCGTTTTCTACTCTTTCAGATTGTGTCAGAGAAAATGGATCCGTCCCCAATGACTTGCATTGTGGGTCATGACGGATCTTGCTCTGCATCCCAGGATGGAAAGAAAACCGCAGCACGCTGCTCTCCGGTATGAGAACGGAACGGAATACATTTTGGAGCGCTCCGTTTTATTCAGTTACGTTTTGTCCCCATTGACAATGAATGGGGACAAAACGAAAGCGTTTTTTTCCGGTATTGATACCCTATGACGGATCTCAATACTGGAAAATAGAAATGCTAGTGTGAAAGTAGTTGTGCTTTAAGACGAGTTGTGCTTTAAACAAGAGAGCAGGTAAACCATGCTTAGCTACCGAGGGCAGGAAGCCAAGGTTTGAATGCAGCTCTGGTTGGGATTGGAGCATAGGATGTGACTCAAGATGAAATACGTAATGAATGCTCTCTTATGATCCTAGGTGTGGACTGTATGGGGTACTTTGGCTCTGTAGGTAAAATTATTTTTGTAGGAATATTTTTCATGATATTCTGACCACTAGATGGTGCTGCTCCATTGCATTAGGCCCTTTTCACAGGAGCGTCACGGATTAGGTCCGGAAGCGTTCAGGAAAACTCGCACCATTTTGCAAGCAAGTTCAGTCAGTTTTGTCTGCGATTGCGTTCAGTTGTTCAGTTTTTCCAGCGCGGGTGCAATGCGTTTTTCACGTGCGTGATAAAAAACTGAATGTTTACAAAACAACCAGTTTTAGCAACCATCAGTGAAAAACACATTACATCCGCACTTCTGGATGCAAAGCGTTTTTCACTGAAGCTCTATTCACTTCTATGGGGCCAGGGTTGCGTGAAAAACGCAGAATATAGAACATGCCGCGTTTTTCACGCACCACAGACCTGATGCGTGAAAAAAAAAACACTCATGTACAGAGACACATTGAAATGAATGGGTTAGGGTTCAGTGCGGGTGCTATGTGTTCACGTCATCCATTTCACCTGTGCGGAAAACTCGCTTATATGGAGAGGGTACATTTCCCGGACTCACTCTACTCCACTCTCCCGGATTTTTCCACTAACTCTCTAATGTTATATGTACGCTGTTCATATTTTGCAGATGTTACAGCTTCGGGATCGGCCAGAATGCGTGCCGCCGACTGGTCCAGGGAGTGGCGAGCGTGTCCAAGGGCAGCGCAGAATTCTTAATTGAAGGAGAAAGACTACAACCCAAGGTCAGTCAATCGACAAGGCCGAGTAGAGATCATTGTCTGAAGTCTGACACTCTGCTATCTGTGCCCAGCTTTCCCAGGATGCTGTTATAGCGTCATGGCCGACTGCTGAGAACAGTAGCCCGTATCCGTTACGAACCATAGCGGAAAAGAATGTAGCGCAGGGATCAGCAACTTCCTGCACTCCAGCTACTCTGAAACTACTACTCCTAGAATCCTCCTTTCACTTCTATGGGAGTTACAAGAACAGACGAGTAAGAGTACATGCTGGGAGTTGTAGTTTCAAAGCAGCTGGAGTGCCGAAGGTTGCTGATCACTGATGTTGCAGAGAGCAGACCATTCTCTTTAATCTCCAAAAAGTCGGCTCATCCTTCTAGACTATTTTTTTGCAGATGTTGCAATCTCTGAAAAAGTCAATGGCCCCGGTCCTTAGTGATGTCACCGTGGAGTGGGTGTTCCCAGAAAGCACTGAGGTCCTGATCTCCCCGATCAGCTCCAGCTTCCTCTTTCCCGGAGATCGTCTGGTGGGTTACGGAGTTGTGTGCAGTACGGCCCGCTTCCTCTCCAACCCTCGTACAGTGAGTAGAAAAAAACAGTATTGTCTCTGAAAACTAGTAATGGACTTAATACTTTCCACAGCTGAGGGTCTGTTACACTTGTATCCAGCCTAGACAATCGCATCTGCAGCGAGCTCATCCGGCTTCTTAATCCGACACAAATGCTGGCTGGTGGCCAGACCATAAACCATTGCATGCAGCGGTTTTTGTCTGACCGAAACCTGGAGCCAGTTATAGTCAATGGGGATCCAATGCCGGCAATGCCAGATCCATTGAAATCTGGCAGCCTGCTCTCTGGTGGAGATGTGAATGAAGCCTAATCATCCCAGGCTCCGGCCTGATACAATTTATCTGCACCAATACATTGTAACAAACTCACTGGACAGGAGAGAAATGTGTGCGGTCATGTAGAGCTCACATGTTGAGCACAAGACCTTGTAATAATGACTGCAGGAAGCACAGGACCTTGTAATAATGACTGCAGGAAGCACAGGACTTTGTAATAATGACTGCAGGAAGCACAGGACCTTGTAATAATGACTGCAAGAAGCACAGGACCTTGTAATAATGATTGCAAGAAGCACATGACCTTGTAATAATGACTGCAAGAAGCACAGGATCTTGTAATAATGACTGCAAGAAGCACAGGATCTTGTAATAATGACTGCAGGAAGTACAGGATCTTGTAATAATGACTGCAGGAAGCACAGGACCTTGTAATAATGACTGCAAGAAGTACAGGACCTTCTAATAATGACTGCAGGAAGCACAGGTCCTTGTAATAATGACTGCAGGAAGCACGGGACCTTGTAGTAATGACTGCAGGAAGCACAGGACCTTGTAATAATGACTGCAGGAAGCACAGAACCTTGTAATAATGACTGCAGGAAGCAGAGGTCCTTGTAATAATGACTGCAGGAAGCACAGAACCTTGTAATAATGACTGCAGGAAGCACAGGATCTTGTAATAATGACTGCAGGAAGCACAGGACCTTGTAATAATGACTGCAGGAAGCACAGGACCTTGTAGTAATGACTGCAGGAAACACAGGACCTTGTAATAATGACTGCAGGAAGCACAGGACCTTGTAGTAATGACTGCAGGAAACACAGGACCTTGTAATAATGACTGCAGGAAGCACAGGACCTTGTAATAATGACTGCAGGAAGCACAGGACCTTGTAATAATGACTGCAGGAAGCACAGGACTGTGTGCTTTATACAGCAGGCATCTGGTGGCAGAGTCCATGATCACAGACAACCATGATTCCAGACTTTCAACCCCTCAGTTGCTGTCGTCATTTGAGACTATGATATCTGCACAGCTATTTATCGGAAGTGCAATGCTCATGGTAACCGAGTGGTCCCTCTACAAGGGACTGAGGGAGGAGCCATTCAGTTACTATGGCAGCCTGGGGCCTTATGAAGGTTCCCAAACCAGCCATAGTAAAGTTCCTGTGAAGCCCTGCCTGTGGAAAGGCCTCATAGAAACACTGATTTTCCCATAGAGTTCCCATAGACTGCAATGGTAAACCATTACAGTCTATGGTATAATCTATGTAATGAGCACATGTTCAAGTCCCCTTGGGGTACTAAAAATAAAGGTAAAAAAAAAAAGATTTAAAAAGAACAAAAAAAAATCAAGTCAACTATTTCTGCATTTTTTAGATAAAATAAACCATAAAAAAATGCATGGACTATTAGAATATAAAAGTATGTATCCTGTATGGTGAATGTCATAACAGAAAAAAAATTGTCTTAATCATTGTTTTTTTTTGTTTATTCCCCTTCCAAAAAAAAAAATTAAGAAAAAGTGATCAATAATGAATAATACCCCAAAAATTGTCAATCAATAAAAACGAAAAACTACCCTAACAAAAAATAAGTAAATATAAAAAAGTTATTAATTTTTTTTTCAAAGTTTTGTTTAAAAATATTAACATATAAGAAAAACTATAAAACTGTGGTATTGATGTAATCGTACTAATCCGTAGAATGAATTTAACAGGTCAGTTTTACTGCATCGGGAATACCGTAAAAACAAAACCCTTAAAACAATGGCAGAATTGCGTTGCGTTCCAATTCCAACCCATTTTAAAAAATTTCCAGCTTCCCACTACATTATATGAAATGGTGCTATTAGAACCTACAACTGGTCCCACAAAGAAAATTTTAAAAAAAGCCAGGAAGGGGTTAAGGAAGGACATTTATTTTCGTTATCACAGTGTATACTGCATTGTAACGTCCAACAACAGTCAGATGTTTTTAAAGAGGCTCTGTCACCATGTTGTAACCTATGTATATTAATATATAGGTTAATAGGTGCAGTTTTCCGATGAATCCACATACCTGTATTGCAGAGTAGAACGTAGCGGTTGTGGAGAAATCTTAACTTTAAAAATTATGCTAATGAGCCTTCGGTGCACCGGGGGGCGGGCTCTTTCCTTCCGAGCACTGTTTCTTCACCGCCCTCCTGGCTCCGAGGCTCGCCCCCCTGCCTAAGTGCACGCCCCTTTATCAATTGACTGTCAGTGCTAGACCATTCGGTCTAGCGCTGAAATCCCGCGCCTGCGCATTGTATCCGGGCCTGGCGCATGCGCAATGCCTGAACCCGGAAGTGACGGCACGTGCGCAGATGAATGGAAGCGCTTGCAGTGTTCGGCACTGCAAGCGCTATTGCGCATGCGCCAGGCCCGGATACAATGCGCAGGCGCGGGATTTCAGCGCTAGACCAAATAGTCTAGCACTGTCAGTCAATTGATAAAGGGGCGTGCACTTAGGCAGGGGGGCGAGCCTCGGAGCCGGGAGGGCGGTGAAGAAGCAGTGCTCGGAAGGAAAGAGCCCGCCCCCCGGTGCACCGAAGGCTCATTAGCATAATTTTTAAAGTTAAGATTTCTCCACAACCGCTGCGTTCTACTCTGCAATACAGGTATGTGGATTCATCGGAAAACTGCGCCTATTAACCTATGTATTAATATACATAGGTTACAACATGGTGACAGAGCCTCTTTAACTCCTTTTGACTTGTAATCCCTCCGATCATTTACAAGACTTCTACTTTTCCTCGCCTCCTCCTTTGACACTGGGCAATGACTTAGTTAATTTTCCTTAAGCCGCGAGGCTTCAGATGTTCAGTTCTCTGTAGACGCTTTTCAGCTTTTCGCCTTTTACCATGGAAACGGGATAAGTCGTAACGAGACAGAACTCAGAACCTTTATTTCTAGGGATTCTTTTAAGTCGATTAATGATCTCTTCATCAAACATGACGGAGACTTCAAACCTTTGCCTTTCTTAAAGGTATCATTAAATTGGATGGTTGGACTCATGGTCAACCTGCCGAAAATAAGCAACTATTCTGGTGAACTTTGTTTTACTTCGGTTCCATAGAAGGAATGAAACACATCCATAGCTGTGAAGAAGTAAAAAGCAATGTTCAGTTGTAGACTGTGGGCAACACATGCTTAAAGGGGAACTCTACCTATATTTAGAGGCTGAGATGGGGCTTGGATATTGGTGCCACTGCTGAGCACAGTACCAGTCCACCTTTGAGCAGAACAGTTCAGTCCTGTCTGGTTGCTATAAAACCACATCCTTCTCAAAGGGGTTGTCAGACATCAATTCCTTAGCAACCAGTCTGTCACAACTTCCTCTGTCCCTTATCACTGTAATTTTTTTGTAAAAAATGGAAAATCCCTTTAAATGTCATTATGTGCTTATGTATTTTCCATCCTTCCAGGATAAAAGACGGAGATACAGTATGATGCGCTCTCAGGAGTCGGGGAGCTCTGTATTTTTCCAGTCTCAAGACTCCTCTGGAAGTGGAGGGTCAAGGGGTCAACAAGACACTGGTCTTCCCTCAGAACACAGCACAGAATTTCTGGATAGCAAAGAGGATCTGGCTGGAGAACGTGAGTCTGGTAAGTCCGGTAAGTAAGACAGAAGGTCATCAACATATGTCAGTCAATGAATAAGACTGAGCTGGAGACTCCTCACAGAAGACTCCTGGCGAGAGTCAGTAATAGTCATGTGATCAAGATCCATAATTCCTGTTTGCTTTTCCAGCAGATCCTGGCTTTCAACGAAGAGCCTACAGCACCAGTCAGATTGCCGACCACCAACCCTTGCCGAGGTTCCACACAGCCAGCGACCCCAGTACTGCCCAGGAGAAGAGTCCGTTATGCAGGATCCAAATCCAAGAACTTCAGGGTACAGACGACACAAGCTCTGACATTCATGAGTCTCAGGTACCACGTGACATCTCAGTATAGCGCTATGCACAAGAAAACTTACCTAAACAAGAGAAAGGTCATATTATAATGGATTTATTGTCCAATCACAGACTAACCTGCACGCTCTGTATCTTCACCGTGACATCATCATCCAGTCACAGACTAATCTGCCACATAAATCGTGTGACCTCACTGCGACATCCTCATCCAGTCACAGACTAACCTACTATATAGTCTGTGTGACCTCACTGTGACATCACCGTCCAATCACAGACTAACCCACTATATTGACAGATTCACAGTGACATCATCATTCAGTCACAGATTAATCTGCCACATAGACTGTGTGACCTCACTACATCATCATCCACTAGTCACAGACTAACCTGCTAGATAGTCTGTGTGACCTCACTGTGACATCCTCATCAAAACACAGACTAGCCCACTATATTGAGCGATTGATTTCACTGTGACATCATCATCCAGTCACAGACTAATCTGCCATATAAACTGTGTGACCTCACTGTGACATCATCATCCAGTCACAGATTAATTTGCCACATAGACTGTGTGACCTCACTGTAACATCATCCGCTAGTCACAGACCAATCTGCCACATAAATTGTGCGACCTTACTGTGACATCCTCATCCAGTCACAGACTAACCTACTACATAGTCTGTGTGACCTTCCTGTGACATCACCATCCAATCACAGACTAACCCACTATATTGACCTATTGACTTCACTGTGACATCATCATCCAGTCACAGACTAATCTACCACATAGACTGTGTGACCTCACTGTGACATCATCATCCAGTCACAGACTAATCTGCCACATAGACTGCATGACCTCACTGTGACATCATCATCCAGTCACAGACTAACCCACTATATTGAGCAATTGATTTCACTGTGAGATCAACATTCAGTCACAGACTTATCACCACATAGACTATGTGACCTCACTGTAACATCATCCTCTAGTCACAGACTAAACTGCCACATAGTCTGTGTGACCTCACTGTGACATCACCATCCAATCACAGACTAACCCTCTGTGTTGACCGATTGACTTCACTGTGAGATCATTATTCAATCTCAGACTAATCTACCACATAAATTGTGTGACCTCACTGTGACATCATCGTCCAGTCACGACTAACTTGCTACGTACACGGCGTGACTTCACTGTGATATCATCATCTATTCACAGACTATACGACCACAGGCTGACCTGCCACATAAACTCAGTAAACTCACCACCCTCACCCTTTGACATATTCATCCAGTTTCAGACTAACCGTCTGCTGTGTGACCTGAAACCTCTCACCCTATGACATCATCATCCAATCCAGGAATGACCCTCCAAGAAGACTGTGTGACGTCACCATCTAATCACTGATGACAATGTTGCAGCACTGCAGGTTATTAAACTAAAATTTTGAGGATAGTTAGGAGGAAGCATCACCAAATAGGAGCCTTCAATCTAATAAAGAGACAGAGCTTTGCACATAATCAATCAGGATCCTTCCTACGCATCGGCGTACAGTATATCACCGCACTATATCTTGGTCCTCAATATAGCGGAGGAAGTTCTTTTTCACTTCGCATCATCGACTTCAATTGAAATTTTCGTTTTCTCCTGGGACGATGAGTCTGCATTTAGTTTGTATTAGAAAAACACTTTAAAATACATCTTGGCCTCTAAATAATTCATTTTTAATAACACGCGTTCCCCGGCGAGGATTTAGCCCCGGACGGTGTGACTTCTGCCACATTTAACCCCATTTTCCATTGACATAGGCAACATTGTATCATATCTATGATCGCTGGCAACACACTGGCAGTGAAAGGGTAAAGAGACGAATCTGTGAGAATTGTCGAGCCAGGCAGGAAGCGCAGAACACTGCATGATCCGCTTCATAAATCTCCACGCCCTGTCTTTAATTTCAATCACCTCCCAGTAGAGATGGGAAAACCATGGAGGCTAGTGGAAATGCCGTTACATTAATTGGACGCCTCTCCAATTCTAACCGTCTTGTCTCTAGACACCTCTTTGCAGTTGTCTTAGTATATAACGTTCCCTCAAAGTCGCCCAGAAATGGGGCCGCTATATAAACCATCTTCTTCCGAGTCGTCATGGAAACGCAGCTCAGGTTAAAGAATTCCTTGCATCTCATTTGCAGCGTTCAGACCCAACCGAGAAAGGAGCCTGGTGCCCAAACCGTGCCAAGGGCACGAATCCCAGAACAGCTTGTGTAATCCTCCACAGTGTCAGTGTCCGACTGTTTCCTCCATGGGAAGCAGTAAATATTGCTGCAAGGATAATGAGACTTACGATGCAATGTTCTAAAAATGTCGCCAACTAAACTACCAAGTGGCTTCACGCCTTAAGAAGGCGCATCATGTCTGGTTACAACAGCGCTTGCTAACCTTGCACTGTAGGACAGACTGCTGGCCATTACACATCTTCTTGAATGTGCACCCCCTTCACCTACATTCTAAAAGTCCATAGTATGCTATGTGTGCGGGGAGGCGGTACATTCAGGGTCATTTCCAGCCTAAAATGGCTGAAAATGGCAGAAAACAGTAGGTTGTACTTGCTGATCATAGTACAACATATGATATAGTTGCAGGCAAGGACATTCATAAAGGTAAGGGGGTTCTGCGGCAAAGGTTAAAATGGGGTCACTACCTAGAGTTGCCACCTGGCCGTTAAACCACCTGCCTAGGTAGTATAACAAGTAGGAGGCCAGTGCTGGTATTTGATTTGTAACAGCTCTATTATTTGCCGGTAATTTCAGTAGCCAAGGATTATAAAATATACAAGATATAAAATTATTACTAACAGCTCTATCTCAGGCTGTATGGGAGCTAGAGTTATGGTATGTTACCTGTACATCACACTCCCAAACCAGTTTCTAAAGGTCCCAGGGTGTATGAAGGTTACCACCATGATCCTAGTCTTGTTTTAAAGCTTAGATTCTTATCTTTAAAAGAAGACTTGGTTCATGTCTAGCTGCTATAGGAATGCATAGAGAATTAGACTTCCTGTCCACACATAAGTCTCTGTGTGAGTTGGTGGGTCTAATTCCTATGTGTCACATGACACAGATAAGAAACTTCAGGATTATAGAAGTCAAAAATACAGACACTGGTAAGAAAATGACATTCACTACAGATTACATCATGTACCTTTCTAGCAGGACATGGAATAAAATTTTTTGCGGGAGTTCTTTAATCTTCTGTGACAGAATGGCTCAATATTTGTAATAAAGACCAATTGAAAAAATTATATCTAACCCAAAATGAGTGAAATGCAATCAAAAATAAAATTGCCAAGTGCAAAGTAATACACAGCCTTCAAAGGTTGTCTGAGGCCTGAAAAAAAAATTTGATGAAGGACGGGCACGGTATAAAGAAACAAAAAACATTCTTCTGATTAGGTCGTCTTAGTTCCTGTGGCTTGGCTCCTATCCCCACTGAAATGGAGGGAAAGGAGGACAGTCATTGGGTCAGTGGTGGTGATGTGTGCAGTCACAGAAACCTGTGGCTCTCCAGGAGCTGTGTCTGTGTCTGTCAGGGTCTGGTGGGAGTTGTAGTTTTGCAACAACAAGAAAGCCACAGGTTGCTGTCAAGTGGTTTAGATGGTGGTGATGTGGTTAGACACGGCATACTGGGTCTTGTATGGTTTATTAGCTATTAAACTGACAAAAGGTAAGTAAAAAAACTTGAATTCACACTAAATGTGTGAACTTATATGAACATTTTTATTGTAATATAATATGCTATAGATTTTCTCGCTCATCACTACTCTGCCATTTTTGCAAGATGTTTCTTTCAAATCTTAAAATTGCTTGCAGTACCACCTTTCACCACCACAGATGACAAATATATTCCATAAGAATTAATGCAACAGCGCCCCCATTAGTCCCTCATCTGTTTCTGGCATTTCAAAATTTGCTAAATTTTAGAACTAAACATCCCACAGAAATGGCAGACAGCTTATAATCAAAGCACGGTGCTACAATGTATCCATTATACAGAAGGTGAGTGTTTCAACCCCTTTAAGGTCATTTTTTTAAAATTACTTTTGTATGTTATGTAAATGTTCAATATTTTATGTGCAATGTGCTTCCATGTTTTATGACTGAGTTTGCAGACATGTTTCATAGGTTTCGGACAGGTTAGGAATCATGTGACTGCCTGGCACATTATAGAGAAATAATGACAGGAATCAGTGTAAATGATGGATTTTTTTTTTCAAGGCCTCTTTATGGCACTAGAAAAAAAAATCCAGATTCCAACCCTGGTCTCTTCATTATTTTTATAATTACTGGTGCAGGGTGTCTATACGTAGTAATATTGTTTTATTGTGGTGTTACCGTATGTTAGACAAGATTCCATTAATTGTCACCAGGTAGTTACCACACCTGAAGAAGTATCCTCCTATACAAGAAAATATACTTTGAGCCTGATTCGTTAAGGGGTTCTCCAGCTCTTACAGAGATATGACTCCCATCATGACCTGACATGCTGGGGGTCGTAGTTTTGCAGCACTTGGAGAGCCACAAGTCATAGACTGTAGGTATCCTAGAAGGTGTAATAAGTCTTCTGAAATCTTTCTAGACATCATAAAAATGTTTCAGTCAGTTCCTTGAATCAACATATTTCTACATCGTCCCATGGATTAGTGGACATCTTAATCTAGGGAAATAAGATTTTGATGACTCTAAGTTGTCAGTCATGGTGGCAGACTGAGATAAAATGAGAACCAACAACTACCAACCAGCTAACCTATACCCTGTAATGACCAGCTATAAAGAAACCATAATAAATTATCCCAACAAACCACCAGTAATAACATCCTGTGGCAAATACTACGAACAGCCAATCTGTGCCATACTATGACTCTCACTAAACCGAAACCCCAAAAATGCCATGAAATTGCCATCTATAAATCAACTACCAGTGATCAACCTTTTGTTTATCACGTCCTTCTTTTAACTTTAGTACCAAGACACTACTCAGGCCTTGTAATGACCATCTCTACCACAAACCCAGGCCATGCCTAGAAGAACCACCAACCGAGACTTGTCATGACCATCCCTATATCGACCAGCAACCCAGATCATGAAATGACCATCTCTAATCCATCCACCACCCCAGACCTTGTAATGACCATCTCTAAACTATCCACCAACTTAGACTTTGTAATGACCATCTCTTACCATGCTCTGACCATGTCCAAACCAACCACCGCCCCACACCTTGCAATGGTCATCTCTAAATTAACCTTAATTTCATACCCTGCAATAGCAGCTCTAAAACAATCACCATGCCAGACCTTGTAATCATAATCTCTAAACTAACCAGCAACTCAGACCTTGTAGTGACCATCTCTAAACCAACTACAAACCCAGTCCTTGTATGAGCCACCTCTATATGAATAAGCAACCCAAACCATTTACTCACCATCTATAAAACAACGAACAAGCGACAACTGAAGATCAACAACCTGCAACTTGCAATGGTCCTTCAGATCCAAATCAGCAATGAACAACCCATGGTTTATTGTGACCTTTACCAGGTAAAAGTTTTCTCTTCTCTTTTCTCACATGGTTACTGGAGTTAGGCCACCAATAAGTAATTCATGCAATGTACTAGATGTTTGTCAGTGAAGCCATAAACTGCCCATGGCCATCTCTAACCTAACCACCAACACAAATCCCACATTTTTTGACTGTCTCCAACGAACCACCCAAAACAGATGAAGCTTTTTAATGACCTTATATTGACCATTCCTAAACCAGCAATCAAATCAGCCACCAACACAGACCTTGTACTGATGACCTAAAAAAACAACCAGAAATCCATACCTGGCACTGACCATCCCTAAACCAGCCACCAATGCAACCCTTGTAATGATCATCTCTCAACCAACCACCAAGCCAGACCTTCTAATGTCCATCTCTGAAGCAACCCCCACAGACCTTGTGATGACCATCTCTAAACCAACTACAAACTCAGATCTAGTAGCGACCATCTCTAACCACAAACCTAAACCTTGTAATGACCATCCCTAAACCAACCACCCACCCTTCATCTTGTACTGACCAAACCACAACTTTTACTGACCATCTATGAACCAACTACCAACCCAGATATTGTAATGACCATCTCTAATCCAAACCTTGTACAGACCATTGTTAAACCAACTAACCAACAATCCCTTACTTTGTTCTGACCGTCCCTAAACCAACCAGCACCATGGACCTTGTAGAGGGCATCTCTAAACCAATCAAGAATGAACAATTTGTGGCTTATAATGTCCATCTCCAGACAGCCTACAACTTGCAATGATTCTTCCTAATCCAAGCCACCAATAAACAGCCCATGGCCTATAGTGACTGTTTCTTTATCCACCCCAAACAATTGAAGCCTATTAATGACCCTCTCTAAGAGGGTAATATTTGACCACTGCCACCACCACCAGGATCTTTTGGGCTCTATCAGATGATCGGTCATGTTAATAATTTTATATTGGAAGATAATTGTCAGGTGTGGTATATACTTGAGTGAATTAAGGTCTCACAGACACCCCTCTCCCACTAGGGTACATTGTAAGAGAAGGGACATTGTTCTGTTTGGAATGTGGTTATTACAGAAATTCACCAGTAATTATAAGGTAGTAATGCTCCGCCATCTTTTTTTTCCCCCCACATCCATTGTCCGGATTCCATCAGTCATCTCTGTCCATCAGCCCATTTGTCAGCACCACAAAAATTAGGGGAGCTGGCGCCAGGCGGCCATCTCTTCTTCAGCAGAGCTGCCTCTCGTTCTGCCATGACTGGGAATCCCCACTGACACATGAGGGTCCACAAGCGTCAAACACAGGAAGTTCCTCCACCCAACAGGAGACTTCTCTCTCTCTGAAATCTTCCTCGGACAGTCAGCCTTTCAGCAGCCCGGGAGATCTGGGTGAGGCTATCCATTGGAAGTCCGTGTAGAGATGTGTGTGACAGAGGGGAAAGGGGTGAATTATGGCTGACTGCAACCAAAACACACAAATAAAACTCCATCTTCTTGTATGTAATTATACAAACCATGACCTGGGTATCTC
The DNA here is from genome assembly GCA_900303285.1 of Rhinella marina. NCBI lineage: Eukaryota > Metazoa > Chordata > Amphibia > Anura > Bufonidae > Rhinella > Rhinella marina. Next base: position 59,107 of record ONZH01012449.1, on the reverse strand, counting down.
CAGTATATAATTATATATGTACAGCTGGTCTAAGTTATACATCTTCTTGTATATAGTGATATGGAGCATGCTGGTATAACCTGGGTATCTCCTGTATATAATTATATATGTACAGCTGGTATAAGTTATACATCTTCTGTATATAATGATATGGAGCATGCTGGTATAACCTGGGTATCTCCTGTATATAATTATATATGTACAGCTGGTATAAGTTATACATCTTCTTGTATATAGTGATATGGAGCATGCTGGTATAACCTAGGTATCTCCTGTATATAATTATATATGTACAGCTGGTATAAGTTATACATCTTCTTGTATGTAGTGATATGGACCATGCTGGTATAAACCTGGGTATCTCCAGTATATAATTATATATGTACACCTGGTATAAGTTATACATCTTCTGTATATAGTGATATGGAGCATGCTGGTATAACCTGGGTATCTCCTGTATATAATTATATATGTACAGCTGGTATAAGTTATACATCTTCTTGTATATAGTGATATGGAGCATGCTGGTATAACCTGGGTATCTCCTGTATATAATTATATATGTACAGCTGGTATAAGTTATACATCTTCTTGTATATAATGATATGGAGCATGCTGGTATAACCTGGGTATCTCCTGTATATAATTATATATGTACAGCTGGTATAAGTTATACATCTTCTTGTATATAGTGATATGGAGCATGCTGGTATAACCTGGGTATCTCCTGTATATAATTATATATGTACAGCCGGTATAAGTTATACATCTTCTTGTATATAGTGATATGGACCATGCTGGTATAACCTGGGTATCTCCTGTATATAATTATATATGTACAGCTGGTATAAGTTATACATCTTCTTGTATATAGTGATATGGACCATGCTGGTATAACCTGGGTATCTCCTGTATATAATTATATATGTACAGCCGGTGTAAGTTATACATCTTCTTGTATATAGTGATATGGACCATGCTGGTATAACCTAGGTATCTCCCGTAAATAATTATTAATGTACAGCTGGTATAAGTTATACATCTTCTGTATATAGTGATATGGAGCATGCTGGTATAACCTGGGTATCTCCGGTATATAATTATATATGTACAGCTGGTATAAGTTATACATCATCTTGTATATAGTGATATGGAGCATGCTGGTATAACCTGGGTATCTCCTGTATATAATTATATATGTACAGCTGGTATAAGTTATACATCTTCTTGTATATAGTGATATGGAGCATGCTGGTATAACCTGGGTATCTCCTGTATATAATTATATATGTACAGCTGGTATAAGTTATACATCTTCTTGTATATAGTGATATGGAGCATGCTGGTATAACCTGGGTATCTCCTGTATATAATTATATATGTACAGATGGTATAAGTTATACATCTTCTGTATATAGTGATATGGAGCATGCTGGTATAACCTGGGTATCTCCTGTATATAATTATATATGTACAGCTGGTATAAGTTATACATCTTCTTGTATATAGTGATATGGAGCATGCTGGTATAACCTGGGTATCTCCTGTATATAATTATATATGTACAGCTGGTATAAGTTATGTATCTTTTGTGTCTAATGATATGGAGCATGCTGGTATAACCTGGGTAATGCTAGGTTTGTGTGGGTTCAGTTAAAGAATAAGAAATCTCACTTTGCTATGACTATTCTTCTGTATTTGCACATTTTCCAGTGAATAATGCAGGATGTGAATCAAAGCACACAGGAGATCCCTGCTGAGAGGCGGCCATTCATTATTAAAAGCGGGATTGTATGAATGAGCCGAGCTCCTCGGGGGATTCATTCATAGGTTCTTTATAAAACAAGCAGCGTACACTCTCCACCTGCAGCTGTAATAATAATACAGAATGTGATAATTATAATAATTCATCTCTGAAACATAAATACCTGGGTTGTTGCTTTACTTTCCATTGTCTTCTCCTCTGTGTGTGTGGATAGTGCCACAAAGACACAATGACTTGCTGGAAATGATCCGTTCTGCTCTAGCCAGGTCACGTTATAATTTGTTTTCAGGGCCCCGTCACTGCCAAAGAAATCTCCCAAGCATCAAGGTTTATTAATATGAGATGTTAATACAAGTGGTTGTAAAGCAGCGGTTGATACAGTCAGTCATCGTTACCCTTCGTCCTTCTCTCATAGATTGTCATTACCCATGTTTCACCTTCGAAACCGAAGCGGCGTCAGAGGAGATCCCACCAGAACATATCTCTGGGGTCAAGAGTCCGTCTTCTCACACACCCTCCATGTGCAAGGCTGTGGTCAGGGGTCTGAAGGGCAATCATCCGGTGCAGTGGGAAATTGCATTCGACATCCAGAAACTGTTCAGGGAACGAGAAAACAGAGATGACGATGAGAGCGACCTGTGGAACGAGACGTTTCATCATCTGGCGGCCAAGTCCATCATCCGAGACTTTGAGCAGCTGGCTGAGAGAGAAAGTGACATCGAGCATGGTAATGAGAACTGAAGTACCTCACCAGTGGGACGGAATCATAATAAGACCTCGTGCCCATCCGACCCCAATTCATTAGAGTACCAAAGCAGGTCATTAACATTTTGTAGAAGCTGTTCCTAAATTCCTAAAAACAAACGCACAATCTGTTCTCTATATCATGAAGCAACCTTTCTTCAGTATGCCTTATTAAGGCTACTTTCACACTAGCGGCAGGGGTGTCCGTCAGGCTGTTTCGGCGGGTGAACAGCCTGCCGCTAGTGCACGTGTGCAGCCGGAACTGCACTGTGTCCCTATTCACCCGCCGGAACAGTCTGCTGGATACCCCTGCCGCTAGTGTGAAAGTAACCTAAGTCCTATTGTGTCAGCCATATTGACCTCTTCATAAACACTGATGTTTGACTTACCTTAGGTTTACAAAAGTGAAGCAGTGATGAAAGCATGTTATTAAAAATCTGCTGCTCCAGGGGTGGCATTACGGTGTTAGTAAAGGCCTGAGGCTCCAGCGGTGGAGTGGTATTGTCAGTAAAGGCCTGAGGCTCCAGGGGTGAAGTGGTGACAGTAAAGGCCTGAGGATCCAGAGGTGAAGTGGTGGTGTCAGGCTGGAGTGGTAGGGTCAGTAAAGGCCTGGCACTCCTTGGGTGGAGTAGTGGTCCTAGTAAAGGTCTGAGGCTCCAGGGGTGGAGCAGTGGTGTCAGTAAAGGCCTGCGGCTCCAGGGTTGGAGTGGTGGCATCAGTAAAGACCTGAGGCGCCAGAGGTGAAGTGGTGGTGTCAGGGTGGAGTGGTGGTGTCAGTAAAGGCCTAAGGCTCCAGAGGTGAAGTGGTGGTGTCAGTAAAGGCCTGCAGCTCCAGGGGTGAAGTGGTAGCGTCAGTAAAGGCCTGAGGCTCCAGATGTGAAGTGGTGGTGTCAGGGTGGAGTGGTGGTGTCAGTAAAGGCCTTAGGTTCCAGGGGTGGAGCTGTGGTGTCAGTAAAGGTCTGTGGCTCCAGAGGTTGAGCGGTGGTGTCAGTAAAGGTCTGAGGCTCCAGGGGTGGAGCAGTGGTGTCAATAAAGGCCTGAGGCTCCAGAGGTTGAGCGGTGGTGTCAGTAAAGGTCTGAGGCTCCGGGGTTGAGTGGTGGTGTCAGTAAAGGTCTGAGGCTCCAGGGGTGGAGCAGTGGTGTCAATAAAGGCCTGAGACACCAGGGATGAAGTGGTGCTGTCAGTAAAGGTATGCGGGTCCAGGGGTGAAGTGGTAGTGACAGTAAAGGCCTGAGGCTCCAGGGGTGGAGCAGTGGTGTCAGTAAAGGCCTTAGGTTCCTGCTTGTGGAACGGTGTTGTCAGTAAAGGCCTGAATCTCTAGAGATGGAGCTGTGGTGTCAGTAAAGGTCTGTGGCTCCAGGGATGGAGTGGTGATGTCAGTAAAGGCATGGGGTTCCAGAGGTGGAGCTTGGTGTTGGTAAAAGTCTTGGTCTCCAGTGGTGTCAATAAAGGCCTGGGGCTCCAGAAATTCTGGGGTTTTAGAGGTGGAGTGGTGGTGTAAGTGGCCAGAATTTTATATCATTGAAAACCTGGGGCTCCAGAAGTGGAGCAATGGTGTCTGTAAAGGCCGGGGGCTGTAAAAGTGAAGTGGTGTCAGTGAAGATCTGGTGTGCCAGAGGTGGAGCAATGGTGTCAGTGAAGGCTCGGAGCTCAAGAAGTGGAGTGGTGGTGTTAGTGTAGACATGGTGCTCGAGAAGTGAAGCAGTGGAGTAAGTGAAGGCCCTAAGCTCCAGAGGTGGAGTGATGGTGTCAGTGAAGACATGGTGCTCGAGAAGTGAAGCAGTGGAGTGAGTGAAGGCCCTGAGCTCCAGTGGTGGAGTGGTGGTGTTAGTGAAGACATAGTGCTTGAGAAGTGAAGCAGTGGAGTGAGTGAAGGCCCTGAGCTCCAGAGGTAGAGTGGTGGTGTCAGTGAAGACATGGTGCTCGAGAAGTGAAGCAGTGGAGTGAGTGAAGGCCCTGAGCTCCAGAGGTGGAGTGGTGGTGTTAGTGAAGACATAGTGCTTGAGAAGTGAAGCAGTGGAGTGAGTGAAGGCCCTGAGCTCCAGAGGTGGGTGGTGGTGTCAGTGAAGACATGGTGCTCGAGAAGTGAAGCAGTGGAGTGAGTGAAGGCCCTGAGCTCCAGAGGTGGGGTGGTGGTGTCAGGGAAGATCTGGGGGCTTCAGAGGTGGAGAATTGATGTCAATGAAGATCTTGGGGTTCCATAACTGGAGCAGCTGTGTTAATGAAGGCCACGTTCTCCAGAAGTGGATCAGTAGTGTCAGGAAAGATCTGAGGGCTTCAGAGGTGGAGCCCTGGTGTCAGTGAAAATCAGCTATGATCTCTGTAGACTTTTGTGACACGTTACTCTCCATAACATAGGGAGCCCAGACATGTGCAAACCTGTCATCTTTTATTCATGCTTTTCTCAGATATTTGGTCTCGGGTAACAGATGCTGAGTGACATCCACTTATGGCCCTTGTGACAGTGTTCACAGAGTTTGTCAGCTAGCATTCAACACACCCTGAATGGCAGCAAAATTACCATTTACTTCACTTCTTTCATGTGTCAGTCCTCACTGTAGTTCTGGAATTGTATTCATGATCCAAGCAGCTCATGAACCCATTTGTATATTGAATAGACACAATTTTATTTCCTTACTTTGAGTTGGACATCCTGCTGAAGTGAGTCGTGACCTCGCATGTTCTGTATCTTACAGCCTTGAGCTCCATTAGCAGGGGGAGTACACAGCACATCCAGAGCAGGAACAAGACACCTTCTTGTAGGAACGTCTAGAACATTGTGACTGTTGTGCTATGGCTCTAGGGATGAATATAAGACGTATAAATTTTCCAGGGAGACCTGTACGTGCAGGAAGGAGCGAGGAGGAGTGAGCTCTGAGGCTCAGCACCACTACCTATTCTTCATCTGCTGTAGCATTACCTGCAGACTATTGCCCCCTGTTATCAGCCATTCAGGGTGGGATGAGACTGCCTGTAGGACAGGGGTCAGCAACCTCCGACGCTCCACTACCCTTATTGATATAGTTAGTAATGAGTACCCCTGCTTATAATGCACTTTATGTCCTATGAGGGATAAGTGGCTGCCAGATGCTTCTGATGCCACTTATCTCATAATGGGTCATCAAACGTGTGCACATACCTACTATTTAAGATTATGGAGGAGTCCGCTGGAATAAGGGGAGACCTGATGGGACAGATATCCACTTCGGGTGATTGTGAGCGTCACTGTGGTTATGGGGGTCACTGTGGTTATGGGGGTCACTGTGGCTGTGCTTCTTGAGGTCACTGTGATTGTGTTTATGGGGTCATGGTGGCTATAGTTATGGAGGTCACTGTGGATGTGGTTATTGTGGTAACTGTGAATATGGTTATGGGGTCACTGTAGCTATGATTATGGAGTCATCATGGCTGTAGTTATGAGGGTCACTGAGGCTGTCATTATGGAGTCACTGTGGACGTGGTTATGGGGGTCACTGTGGTTGTGGTTATGGGGGTCACTGTGGTTGTGGTTATGGGGGTCACTGTGGCTGTGGTTATGGGGGTCACTGGGGCTGTGGTTATGGGGGGTCACTGTAACCATCATTATGGAGTCACCATGGCTGTAATTATGGAGTCACCTTGGCTGTCATTATGGGATCACTGTGGCTGTGGTTATGGGGTCACTGGGATGTGGTTATGGGGTCACTGTGGCTGTGGTTTTTATGGGGACACTGTGGCTGTGTTAATGGGGTCACTGTGGCTGTGGTTATGGGGTAACTGGGATGTGGTTATGGGGCTCGCTGTAACCATCATTATGGGATCACTGTGGCTGTGGTTATGGGGTCACTGTGGCTGTGATTATGGGGTCACTGTGGCTGTGGTTATGGGGTCACTGTGGCTGTGATTATGGGGTCACTGTGGCTGTGGTTATGGGGTCACTGTGGCTGTGGTTATGGGGTCACTGTGGCTGTGGTTATGGGTTCACTGTGGCTGTGATTATGGGGTCACTGTGGCTGTGGTTATGGGTTCACTGTAGCTGTGGTTATGGGTTCACTGTGGCTGTGATTATGGGGGTCACTGGGATGAAGTTATGGGGTCACTGTAGCTATGGTTAGGGGGTCACTGTGGAGAGTCATCAGTGACAACTCTCCCTGACACATCCCATATAAAGGCAGATTTTCTGTTCAGGAGTCTGGGAAAGCTGAGTAACTTCCCCTGTGGGAGCTGTAATGGCGGCCAAATGAGTTATAATGACCTTTATATGTGACTAGGAGGCGGGTGCCATTCCCGATGCTGTCCTCGTGGGTCCCGGTCACCATTTTCCTTGTGCTTCCCTTGTAGGCGTTGGCCGACGGTTCCAGCTGAACACCATTCACGCCAGCAAGGCCTGCAATGTCATCAGCAAGTACACGGCATTCGTCCCTGTAGATCTCAGCAGCAACTCATACCTGCCGAGCGTGGTGGAGTACGCCAACACAGGTAACAGTGCAATGCTCTGCAGGAACATGCCGCTCCACCTGCCGCATCTCATTCTTCCACTGCTCCTCCAGGTTTTCTTTGTTCTTTCTGTTGTTTTTGGCTTTATCCTTTTTTTTGCTTCCCGTTTGTGTCCCAGATCCCGCCCTCCCCAACGTCTCCCGAGACCCGTCCTTCCGTCGTGTTAACTGTGAGTCTCTCGTCTGGCCCTTTCTCTCTCTCTTTCTCTCTCTGTCTTTGTCTGGAGGTCTCTTCCACTGACTGAGGAGGATGCCCTCATTCCCTGCTAGGTGCTGCTCTCAAACAGGGATCTCAGCGCAGCTTAAGCTCCGGAAGTCGCCGCCTGCGAGGATTCTCCATTGGGCTGGGACGATCCCAATCCACATGCGTGTCCGACTCATCAGAAGATCGATTCTTTAGTAAGAACTGATATTAGTTCTTATGTCTTAAAGGGAATGTCCAGACAGTTCTGTAAATAACCTGGGTTTGAGCTTACCAGTCTCTAAAATATAAAATTCATCTTTTATTTTACCTCCCAGAATGACAGAGATCTCAGTCTAGAACAGGAGTGGGGGAAAACTTTGGTTCCAGCCTCTTTGTCACATTAGGTAGGGATCAGTGCAACCCTATACTCCAACCAGACCATTTCCCCTACCTACTTGGACGAGCTGCCCTAAATAGACTAGGGACCATCACCCAGTTGGGGACCGCTAAGTGCTAAGGACCTAATCTAAATAAAAGAGGTAGTCAGACAAACCATGTCAAAACCTGAGAGTCACTTCACAGAACCAAAGGAGAGACAACTCCCTGATCTGTTGTCAGCTGGGCTGGTTGTCACGATAATGGAGTGACACTGACCGGACCCCATTAAAGAGGCTGGACTGCAGGAGCGCAGATGGGTAAGTACAGGACACTTTGCTCTTATTTGACTCAAGGTCACATGATGCACAGCAGAGTGGTTACATAGCATATAGATATTATCCTGGTGACCAGCAGCCACCACTAGGGGGAGCTCGTGGATTCATACATCTGGTATTGAACTGAATGGCAGGAATTTACTAAGACTGGAATTTGCTAGACTGGAGTAAAATGTAGCAGATTTAGAGAGCAAAGAGGGGTACATAAGTATTCTGTGTGGTAATGAGTTCTTTCTTCTTTATGGTAGATGTTGATGAGAGCGCCATATCGCCCTGCACGACGCCAGTGTCTTCAGGATGGGAGCGCTGCAGTTTTCCACAAGGTGATAATGATAATGACCTCAGACCGATTGCTGTATTAAGTGAAGATGCCAGTAGGATGCCCTCCTTGTAAAAGTATCAGTCTTTACCGAAGTTCTGCCATTCTGTTCACGAATCAGGAGGCTCAGGATGAGCAAACCTCATGCAGGAGGACAGATGTGATTATCATTAGTCTGTGGCTGCAGTTTACATTACCCGTATGGCTTATGTCTTTCAGGTGCCCCACGCAGCCCGTCTGTTTCCTCGTCCCATTCTCAGAGGTCTATAGAAAGTCTCTTTGCCGCCAGGTAACTACAGCCCAGCGATGCTGATATCTAACTTGCTCCTGGAGGAATCCTTATTTGTCCTCTTGTGGCAGGTTAACCCTCAATAAGACGAGGCTTCTGACCCGAGCAGCCAAAGGATTTATGATCAAATCTCCTGGAAAAGGCAGCGAGGAAAGCGAGAGCGAGAAGAACATTGACTACCTGCCCCTGGTGAGTACCAGGATGCTCGCATGTCAGGTTGCGGATTCCCTCTGCTGGCTCCTTTCTTAAAGGGAATTTAAAGGGATGCTCTACTTTTATCTAAGTAAAGTTTAAAGCGCTCCTTCATTCCCTCCTTTGGCAGCTGTACAAAACATATGTCCTATCTTCCTGGCAGAATGCTCCTCCTCCCCTCTCACAGCATGAAGCCTCATACACAGCAAACTGCAGCTGCAGCTCCCCCCTCTGCATCTGCAGTGTCTGCTATATACAGCATTAGGCCTCATGCACATGGCGCTTGCTTGGAATTTCCATGCATTGGGGACCGCAATTTGCACGGGCAACATCCGTGCGGATTCCGCAGATGGCTCCAGACCCATTCAACTTGTTCTATTTTTTTTGCGTTGTGGATGCATGGAGAGAAACCTCATGGAAGCACTCCGTAGTGCTTCTGTGGGGCTCTATGCCTTCATTCCGCAACGGACCTTCCGGAATTCGGACCCATTCAAGTGAATGGGTCTGCATCTGTGATGCAGTGCAAAAACGGCCGGTGTCAGTATTGTGGCTCACAAACAACGGGTCTGTAATATATGAGCACCGTCCGTTTTTGCACCGCATCACGGATGCGGACCCATTCACTTGAATGGGTCTGAAATTCGGAAGGTCCGTTGCGGAGCCCTTACTGTAGATGGATTTTTGGAGACAAAGGAGGCTTGTGAACACATAGGGCCTGTTCACATGGCAAATTTCGATGACGTCAAAATCTGCAGCAGAAACTAATGCGGTTGTTCACATTGAATGTCGCAGACCCGCTCCTGAACGTAACTGAGCCGCGAGTGGACAGACACTGGGACAGGTCCCTTCTTGGTGCAGTCATGGCTTTAAAGTGCCGGTCTGCAAAACTGCAGCGCTGCCTCCCATTGAAAATAATGGGAGGCAGACGCCATGCAACTGCCGGCAGAATTTTGGCATGGCGTCCCTGCTAAAATTTTGCTGGCAAATTCTACCATGTAAATGGACCCTTAGGCCCCATTCACACGTCCGCAAATGATGTCCGCATCCATTCCGCAATTTTGCGGAACGGCTGCGGACCCATTCACTTTCAACGGGGCCGCAAAAGATGCGTGTGCCGTCCGCATCCGCACTTCCGGTCCGCGGCTCCCAAAAAAAATAGAACATGTCCTATTCTTGTCCGAATATACGGACAAGAAAAGGCATTTCTATTATGTGCGGTCCGCAAAACACGGACACCGGACACACGGACATGTGAATGGAGCCTTAGAGACTAGCTTCGGGTGGAAAAAGAGGAACTACAGGCTGCTACACAGTGTATATACATATAAATAAAGACAGGTAGGCTTTGTACATAAGAAAATGTTCTGCAATGCTCTCTAATTCCTGACCATTATCAGGATCTCTGCTTGCAGTCCAAGGATTGAAGCACCTGTTTTACATCCAGGAACTGAAAATCCATCCTAATTTAATGCATCTCACAGGTGAAGGTTTATCCGTGAGCGTCGCAACCTTCTCTCAGCTTTTCCTAGGCCAGTAACGTCACGTTCATCGGTCACGTGGCCTAGGAGCAGATCAGCCTCCATTCAAGTGAATGGGGCTGAGCAAATATACCAAGCAGGGCCGCTATACAATGTACGGTGCTGTGCTTGGTGAGTGGGGAGAAGGTAGCTGATTGGCGAGGGTCCCGGGTGTCGTCCTGAGGATAGGTCACCAGTAGTAAAATCCCGGAAAACCCCTTTAAGATTCGACTGCTATATTTGTGTCGTACTAGCTCCCTATGGGTTTTCGCCCACCAGTTCTCTGACTGCAAGCAGATATCTTGAAATGGTTAAGAACTGAAATTAAGTGTATTAGCAAGTTCAGAACTTTTCATTTTTCCAATAATTATGCTGCAGGTAGATAAAACTGGAAAACCCCTTTAAAACCCAGTAAAATCTGACCCCTACTGATGATCTACTGATAATGGCTCATTTTGGTGTCCCTTCTTCATGTAGGTGACTCTGCAGTTGGCTTGTGGAGCCTTCCTACTCAACCAGGCCTTTGCAGATGCAGCCAACATCCCGATGGACAAACTCAAGTGGACATCTCCATTCACGAGTCACCGTACCACTCTGAGCCCAATGTCTCACGGCTCTTCTCCTTCACGTAAGGACCCCGGGTTTGCTTCGGCAGGCACGGGACACCTGCTCGCCCCTGACAGTGACCATCACACCACACTGAACGGGTTTGGTGAAGACGTCTGCCAGCAGCCCCGAACACGCCACCTCTCCAGCAGCGCTTTGGACAGTCCTTCCCGATCCTCAAAGTCAGAGAACGAACTGACCCTCCCCGTCCTTCCCGTACGACGCTTTTCATCTCCTGACAGCACTCAAGACTCTGCCTCCATTCACACAGATAGCGGACTGGGGTCTGAGTCAGATGGTACCGAGGTCCAGTCTTGGATGGAGAGCATTGAGGAGCAACGCAGGTCACATCCAGAAAGCATGATCTGGGCCACCGCCGTCGCCCTGGCCTGGCTGGAGAACAACTCTGCCTCTTACTTCACCGAGTGGGAGTTACTAGCGGCCAAGGCTGACCGGTGGTTGAGCAAGCAGAAGGTCCCAGAGGGGCGCACTCTGGCCACGGTCAAGTCTGCTGCTCAGCAGCTTTTTGTCTTGCTTCGACACTGGGATGAAAACTTGCAGTTCAACGTCTTGTGTTACAACCCAAACAGCGTGTAGCGGCTGGGACCATAGGGGGGGAAGAGGGGGACACACCCTCAACCCCGATGTCTGTGTGTTGTGGTATGGCTGTGTTGTGAAGAGTTTTATCAGTGCTCCCAGTAGGGCAGGTGTGAGGAGAAATCTCTCCAGGTGGCACCAAACTCGGTGATAAAGGTGCCAGAGCTGCCACCAGCCTAGGCAGGTTAGATGTCTTCCTGAAGAAGACAGAGCCAAAAAAGTGCCACCAGGGGCCATGGAAGCTGTCCACCAAGATCTGCCAGTAGTTAGGGTCCTTCTGCACGTCTGCCCCATGGTGGGTGCGCAGGACACTGATACCTTTTTTATGCCACTTTGTGTACTTCTGTGTGTGTGGTCTGCTGCACTGCAACCCTTGCATGCTTCTTTGTGCTCATGGTGGTCTGTCCCACCGTTTCTGGTGACGTACCCATCATCCCCGGTTATATGGGGGTCTTCCAGCTTTGTAGATGTGTGTGGCAGAGTGTGAGCTCTGGGGTTATACCGAGGTCTTCTGTCCATGGTCTGTGTGTGGCACATGATACCCCCAGTCGTGCCCACTTCTGTCTTCTCTGTGAGAATGTTCTAAGTCTAAACAGCCAAGTGATATTCTAGTTACTGTGGTGTCCTTATTGGGGAGGGGGATATACCTTGCAGGAATGTGGGATCAGCTCTATGCATGGGGTCCTGGGCTCTTCTTGTGTTTGAGGTCGATTTACTTGATTGAATATTTTCTTTTTGGTTGTCTGTGCGTTTTGGGGGACGGTTTTTCGAGGGGCGGGTTCTGTGAGTGGGGAGGAGGGGGGTTGATTTTAGTGATTTCAGTGTTGGGCCTCGCCCGCTTTTTTAAGCTGCACATCAGATCTACCTTCTCTTTTTCTGCTTTAGTACATCAACACGTTTCACAAAGGATTCTTCACAGCCGTCTTCCTGTACACAATTCTGTAAGTCAGTCTTCTAGATAGATTGTCATGCCTTCACTTACAAGTGTATATGTGTCACGCCGGAGGGCGGAGAAGCATCCTGTCCCCTTTGAGAACATCTATAATGGGATTAGCTGTTAGCTCCGCCTCCTTGACTCAGAAGGAGGACACTTCCTGTTTGTAAAGAGGGCAGTAAGAGTCATGTGATCCCATGGACTGACAGGAGTACAGACACTTATTATAGATATTTGTCGCCCCCCCCCCTTATGGTAGACAGTTCAAGGGGAGTAATCTTACCCTCTAATTCAGTGTTATTGTGGCATCTGGGCATTGGGTGATGGGTTCCCTTTAGAGGAGGAGTTTTACTCGTTTATATTTCTCTACCTGATCCTAAGGTTTCGAGGTCTCAGATCCAAGGATGCATCTAACATCTTAAAGCAGGGGTGGCCAACCTGTGGCTCTTGCGCCACATGCGGCTCTTTGCCTCTTCAAGTGTGGCTCTTTTGGTGGAGCCAGGAAGCAGTCAGGCCGGCTCACTCTCCATCCCAGGCTCCGATCTCCTTTCCTAATCTGAGCATGAGGGTCAGATCTGAGCATGGGGGGATCTGGTGTGAGCATGAGCGGTCTGGTGTGAGCATGGGGGTCCTAATATGAGCATGGGGGGGTCTGGTGTGAGCATGGGAGGGGTCTGATCTGAGCATGGGAGGTCTGATCTGACCATGGGGGGTCTGATCTGACCATGGGGGGTCTGATCTGACCATGGGAGGAGATCTGAGCACTGAGGGTCTGACAGTGGAAGTCTGATTTGTGTTGAGGATCATATTTTAGGTCAGATGAGGATTAGGGTTCTGATTTATGAGTTTGATCTGAGGTCTGATGAAAAATATTTTTTTTCTTATTTTTCTTCACTAAAACTTAGGTGCATCTTATAGGGTGATAAATACGGTGACTCGTGTGCCAATGTATAGCTTGTGGTTCCTGGTAGTCATACGTTTTTTTTCCTGGCTCTTTGTGTCTGTAAGGTTGGCCACCCCTGTCTTAAAGGGTCTTCAAAGACCCACCACCATTTCTCCAGGGGTGAAGCTCTGGCCACCCATGAGCTGTTGGCCGCAGGATAGTTTCTTAGTGAAGGACATTCCAAGTGAATGTGTCAACACTGCAGCCCTACCCCCATATCATATTTAAGGGGTTCTCTACTTCACTTTCTCAATCGGACAGCACAACTGAGGAGATCCCAGTCTGTCAATGGCTGAGAGTGCTGTGGACCAGTGGGCGCTGGTTTAGCCCTTTTAAATATGACAACATCCCTTAAAGGGTTTGTGCCATAAGTGATTTTTCAGTGTATTTTCATCATTTTTCTAGCTTCCATTCCTTCTTCAATTGATTTTTTTTAAACTTAAGATTTACCTCATTTTCAGTTTTCTCTTATCCCCCATGCTTGAATCCTACTTCCAGGTTTGTCATGTGACTGTTGACCCATCACGCCTCAGGTCCTGATATCAGCTGATCATGTGACACTAACCACTCCCCTTGTTCTCACCAATGAGGGTTCCTAGCGATATCTGTTGGGTGGGATACATTTATATTAATGGCAGAACCCATTTAAAGGGGTTCTCCGGGAATTAAGAAAATGAAAATGCTTAAATATCACTTTATTAAAAATATATTCCCAAATACCTTTCATTAGTTATAATGGCTCGTTTTGTCTTGGGAGCAATTATTAGGAGAAATAAAATGGCCGCCGTCCTATTAGTACACACAGAACCTGTCCTAATCATACAGGAGGACAAGTTACTTCACAACACTGAGGTAAAGCTGCCTCATCCTCCTCCTTGCTCTGCTCGTCAGGGGTTATGATACTGAATACAGATGATAAGATCTTCAGCTGAATCTCCGTGGGAATGGAGATTATGAGGAGACATGAGGTACAGAGAGGACGGACAGGACAGACTGGTAATGTGGAGCTGTCTGTAGTAATGGAGACTGCATACAAGAACTGCTGCTCATTAGCCACACCTCATGTCTCCTCATCTTCTCCATTCCCACAGAGATTCACCTGTATTCAGGATCATAATCCCTGACAAGCAGAGCAGAGAGGAGGATGAGGCAGCTCTTTACCTCAGTGTTGTGAAGTAACATGTCCTCCTGTGTGATTACGACAGGTTTTCTGTGTGTACTGATAGTACGGCGGCCATTTTATTTCTCCTAATGATTGCTCCGCAGACAAAACCAGCCATTATAACTAATGGAAGGTATTTGTGAATATATGTATTATAAAATAATTAAGTATTTGCATTTTTTTAATTCCTGGAGAACCCCTTTAAGTTACCTGCTGACATGTCTGTGAGATGCAGTTGGTTACAATTTGTGAACTACTACTCTCATCATTTCCCATTGAAGCCGGTTGTGGTTTGTGAGACCATATATGGGGTACATTATTTTCATGTACATAGAGTCAGTGTTGCCAACCAGAAATTTTCTTTTTTCTGGACAACTTATCCCAAAATCACGGACGGCCAACATTTTTTACGGACAAATTGGAAAACCATAATGAAGGATAACTATTAAGTAATACAGGTCTATAGCTCAATATACTGATCAGAACTAATTACCAGCATTTACTGTGAGCTGTAAAATGATGATAATTACCACCAAAATAATCTAGTCAAGTATCATCAGCCTAAAAAAAAACATGGACACCTCTGTTTTTTTTCACGGATAGAGGAAGAAAGTTGCCTATTTTTACGGACTGTCCAGAAATTTCTGGACGGTTGGCAACCCTGCATAGAGTTGAATCCTCAATGAAACCTTCCACAACTTTGTAATAAACTTTCTCAAAATCTCTGCTTTCGGTCAGTTTATGAAAACCTTCTTGACTACATCTTGAGGCTGAACAGTTGCCTTGACCTAATATTTCTTACAGCTGAGGTTTTGTTACACTTTTATCCAGTCTATACCAGGATTGAGCGTTATTGATATAAACCATTTGGAAATTCCACTAGTGACTGTGCATCATCCGCTCAGATGAGCTGCTATACTCTGGGTGTATACTAAGGTGTATCCGCTGTATGTGCTGTTGACTGATCCTGTCATGTACATGATGTCTACCAGGACTTGTATACGTTGGTACATCTTCTGCTGCGCTGCCGTCCGGCTGCACCCTCGTGCCTTCTGTTCATTCAGCTTGGTTCTTACTTTGGCTGTTAGAGGATTCGGCATCAGGAACTATTATATTTTTGTCTGCATCAAAAAAAGATTATTGACCTTGTATCTTGAGATTTGTGTTCAGTAAAGTGATATTTTGTGAACAAACCTTGTCTGACGTCTCAATTCATTTCTATCACCACAGATTTACTGGAATAGAGAGAGAGAGAGAGATGATGAGAGATGATATGAGATAGATAGATAGATAGACTGAAGATCCAAGCCTGTGGCCCCTAGCAACCAATCAGAGCTCAGCTTCCATTTCCTAAACTGCTCTGGAACCATGAAAGCTTCGCTGTGATTGGTTGCCATGGGTAACAGGGCCTTGTATTACAGACACGGCCCCTCCTATCATCCTGGCAAATTTGTCGTTACAGAGAGGCAACATTACCTCACTCTGCGCGTCCGCTTCCAACCTTAACACTTGGATACTGTTCAGTCCATTCAGTAGTCTGCGAGACAGGCGCCTTCATTTAGCACTTACAATATATCATCCCGCTGACGCTCCTCTCCTCATCTCTGCTGGAATCTGAAGATTCGCGGATTCTACAGATCTCACTTATCTGCTGATCAAAGCGTCGGCCGCTGTGTGGCGACTATTTTTATTCTCTCGCTCTTTTTCCGAGACGTCGGCCTGACTCATCCCTTCTGTTGGGATTTTGTCGCCGTCGCGCTGCACTATTGTTATAAACACACAAGATGGTGTAGATCAGCTGCTCTAATGTAGTCACTCAGGTACCAGACATGAGGCAGACCCCCTCTACCACCGCCGCCGCCGGAGCTGTCAGTCACCGAGCAGGCGAGGGGGCGTCATGGTACAAAATGTTCATCTTGGTTTTATTTAGTAACTGAAGAAAAAAAAAGTTGCAAATAACTAAATTATCAGAATACTGTAAAGAAAACCTGGCACCGGGGAAGATCCGTCACATGAGACCATCCGTACCAGGTGCTGAGCTCACAATCACTTAATCGACCCCCAAAGTGCCAGTTGGGGGAAGGAAGAAGTGGACACAGAACTCCAAGACGCCTAAAAACCACGTTTCATCCTGTCCAAGCTGCGGGACAGTGTCATGTGACCTGATCTTGTCTAAGTGGACAGGGGTATGTGCGGCAAGCTATTCTCCAGCTCCCACTGGCAATGGTGCGGTTAAAGGGCATCTGTCAGCAGTTTTGTATCTATGACACTGGCTGACCTGTTACATGTGTGCTGAAAACATCTGTGTTGGTCCCATGTACATATGTGCCCACATTGCTGAGAAAAAAAGATGTTTTAATATATGCAAATGAGCCTCTAGGAGCAACGGGGGCATTAGCATTACACCTAGAGGCTCTGCTCTCTCTGCAACTACTGCACCCTCTGCACTAGAGGCAGGATTACGATGGCACACACCGCCCCCTGAACCAGCATAAAAAGGATGTGATCCAACAGGTATATTTGCACCTTGGTGGCTTAGCCTGGTGAAACAACAGCCAAGTATGGCGAATACTACAAGTAGAAGCTCCGGCTACAGGTCCTTTGGCACTGCTGCCCTGTGCCACCTTCTCCTTTTTTTTAGAGCTCGAAGTCTGGCTGGAACTGGACCCCTTTTGCTTATCCATTCCAGACATTTTTCACTTCACTCTGTGGCCCTGCAGCTGGTCTTTGTCCCTGTATCTCCCTGTCTCTCCCTATCTCTCCCTGTCTCTCTCTCCCTGCCTGATTAATTACTAGCTCTGAACTCGCCCTGCACTTGCCCTGCAGTATCCCTGATATGTGTAATATGGATTCCCAGAGCAATTACACCCCAATTTTCACAAAACAGGTCTCAGAGTCTCAGAACTTCACACACAGTGCTTCTGCTCGTCTCAGCAGTCGCAGCAGAAGTGATGCGTCACTGGCTTACCGAGCCTGAGCCAATCAGAGCAAGCCCTGTCCACTAGGTCAGGTGACCGCTTTCTTCCCGGGCTTTTGCGCACGATAAACAAACAGTAAAAGTTCGCTAATGAATTGAATTTGTACGCAACAGCGTATAGAGTAACTTATAAGTAGCAATAGCGTATAATTTATAGGACAAACTACATAGCGAATGCGCACAAAGCCGAAGCGAATCACCTAATATTCAGATTCGCTTCGCAGCTGAAATTTCCAAGATTCGATACGAATCAACGAATCGATGAATCGCTTTGCTCATCTCGACTCTGCACTTTGATTGACAAGATCAGGCAGTGAAAATCTCATCACATCTGACTCTGTCAATCAAAGTGCAGAGAGCGCAGCAGTTGCAAAGAGAGTAGAACCTCTAGATGTAATGGTAACGCCCCTGTTGCTCATAGAGGCTCATTTGCATATATTAAAACTTCCTTTTTCTCAGCAACGCGGACACATATGAACATGGGACCAACACAGATGCCTTTAGCTGCCGAGTGCACATGTAACAGGTCAGCCAGTGTCATCGGTACAAAACTGCTGACAGGTGCCCTTTAGGGCTCATCCACCTGAACATATTTTTTGTCCACACCGTTTTGTTTTTTTGCAGCCCCTATGCGGAACCATTCATTTCAATGGGGCCGCAAAAAAAAAAAAGAAAAAAGGAAATTACTCCATATGCATTCCGTATCTGTAAGTCCATTCCACAAAAGATAGAACATGTCCTCTTCTTGCTTGTTTTGTAGACATGGACTGGCATTGTTGCAAGGAATCCGCAAAAAAAAAACCAATGTAAACAGTACATCACATGGATGTCTTTCCTTTTTTTTGCAGATACATGTTTTGCGGACCACAAATTACATACGGTCATGTGCATGAGCCCTTAAGGGTGCCGTCCACAAGATAGGTCATCAGTATGAGATTGGTCAGTGTCCAACATCCAGTACCCTCACTGAACCGTAAATCATATAAAAGGCTCCACCCACTGTGTGCCGCTGACCTCCCGTTCACTTGAAAGGGAGATGCGCTGCAGTATCACGCAGGGCCACTTCACAGTGTATGCAGCTGGAAGCAGAAGGCATAGTTTCTGGTGCTGGCGGCTGCCCGAAACACTTCTAATAATGATAACCTATTCTCAGTCCCGTAAAACACCTTTAAAGTGGTTGTCCCACGAATAATGTAAAAATTGATAGTCAGACATCATATAGTCCACAACAGTACCTTTCTAACAACGCTAGAATCAGCCCTGTACCTCACTTGGATCCAGAGATCTCCACATTCATTGCTGTGCTAGATTTATAGCAAGATGACAGCTCAAGGGGAGTGTCTTTTCTGCTGCAGCTCAGGAGGCGTGTCTCAGCTCTCCCTATCACAGCTCAGGAGGCGTGTCTCAGCTCTCCCTATCACAGCTCAGGAGGCGTGTCTCAGCTCTTCCTATCACAGCTCAGGGGGCGTGTCTCAGCTCTCCCTATCACAGCTCAGGAGGCGTGTCTCAGCTCTCCCTATCACAGCTCAGGAGGCGTGTCTCAGCTCCTCCTATCACAGCTCAGGAGGCAGATGAAGGATGAAACGGAGCATGTGCGGCCATCTCAGTGAGCAGGTCAAAGAAATAAGAAATTAAGTGGCACTATACAGATACATTTTATTGAATAACTCAGTAGTTATACAAAATTTTTAATGACATGCAATTACAAAAGTATTCAGATCCAGGTGCTGATTTGAAAACTGTAGAATATTTTTTATGGGACAACCCCTTTAAGTCCAGCCTTGCTGGAGGGGCCCCACCTTGATTTCAGCCTCCTGAACGGCCCAGTTACGTAGCGCTATCAGGCAGAGACCATATCTAAGAGGATTTTTCATTTAGTCCTCTAGGAAAGCAGGCGGTAACCCCTGTGGGCATGGTCATTTCATCCATATTGGTTGTCCTCCAATATGAGAGGCCGCTAAATAGGATGCAGAAAGGGGACGCCCTCTGTCATGGTAGGGTTCTGCAATAATTTGGGGTGAGAAGAGCAGCAGGATAGGACTGCCCTAGAGTCTGGATACCCGGCAATGAACGAGTTAACTGTCTCCAGACAGAAAGTAATGGAGGGTAAGAGGAGATCTGCAGATGCCAGGTCCGGACAGGGTTAAACTCGTCAGCAAAGGATGAAGGCAGATTTACTGCGCGTGCGGCCTGATGATGACTGTAGCGTCCTTCAGGGGCCGGGAGGCGCACAGGTATATCCAGCATCAGATTACATCCACCATGCCAGTCGAATAATCCCGGCAGGTTTCCATAGTAACAAGCAGATCGGTGCCAGCTGCCTGCTGTATACCTGAGCCGAGATCACGGTGGAGAGACCAATGCGTATGGACGCCCCCAAACATTGTGCGTTTTCGAACGTAGAGATCTTCCAGTCGCTTTCGGTCGCCAAAATCCTCGCCATCGCATGACAAGGTTACAGGTTTTCTGACCGCAGCCCCTTTTTCTCACCTGGCGACAAGGGTAGTGGTTCAAAAATGGTGCAGAGCCATGAAAGATATAAGATATATTCTCCACCATACCTGCTCCATACGGAGAGGAAGAGACGCCTCAGTATCTGTGCGGTTTCTTGAGTCGTCATCATCAGTTTCTTAGGGCTGCATCATAACCTGCAGGACGCGGATCAATAGCTGCATTTCCCGGGCTCGATATCGCAGTTGGCGACCTCGCCGTGGATGTCATATGACGCGTGTTCAAGTCTAAATGTCACCGATGAGTCTCTTAAAGTCGTCATCATGTCTCCCGAGCTGGAAGGACTACAACATCTGGGAGCCTCGTCGGGATGGAGCAGTGAATAAGAGATGAGCATTTCACAAATTCACATCTAATTAATAGCTGCGCTGGCAGTAATTGTCTAAACGACTGCGCCAGACACAGGGGAGATGATGAGACGCAAGGAACGACTGGAGATAGGCCCTGCTGACCATAAACATATAAAATATTACATAGATGATATAATAACAGTTTAAAGCTCTATTGAGAGAACTCGCATGATTAAAAATATTTTTTTTTTAAAATCTTAAAAATAAAGCACTGCAATTCCTAAACGCGCCACCAGGTGGCAGTGCACAGGCCGACCTAATACTGCAGGGAATTTGTGCATTACACAGAGCAGGAATTGCATATACCGTGATGTCTTCTATGTACACTACGTACTTGCTGCAAGAGTTTGCACTGACATGTTTTAAAAGGATTAAAGGTCTCTGCTTCCACTACATCTTGTTTTTTTGTGGGGTGTTCTGGGAATTCAATATCTGATCAGAAGGGTCTCCGACTCCTGGCCCTCCCTGCTGATCCCCTGGATGAATGGGCCACAGTGTCGTGATCATTGTGGATCTCAGTCCCATTCAAAAGAATAGGACTGAGCTGCAATACCAAGCACGGCCACTATACTATGGACAGCGCTGTTAGGTATACCGTGAAGAGAACCTTTGAAACAGCTGATTGGTGAGGGTGCCGCGAGTCGGGCCCCCATGATCAGATATTGATGACCTAAGTATGTACTGTAAGTTCCAGAAAACTCCTTTTTAAACAAAAAGATGCAGTGCAATACCACAAATGGACACCAGATGGCAATATACATACCCTGCTATTACCATGCTAAGTGACATTTGTATACTACGTAGGGCAGAAATGGATATACGGCGTTATCCCCTCATCTAGAAGGTATCTGGGTGGAACTTGACCATGATGCGCCTCCACAGGACCTAAGGCTGAGGGACCACCCTGTCAGCTCTACAGAACAGGTCTATGTCACTTTTCATTGCCTTGTAAGCTCATAGGCCCTGTTGTCTGGGTCTCAGCCCCCCCAGAGGATCCTTCTGTCCTACCCTGCAGGCTATAGATCACATATACATATATTTAAAAAAAATGAAAAGTTGTCAAGCATTGGGTATAATTGTGAGGATGTGCTGCGTCTTTCCCAGGAAGAAATCAAATCACAGAACATGCTGAGAGTTGTAGTCACACCACAGCTGGAGAGTTGCAGATAAGGGAAGCTTATAGCCACTAGGATGCAGCAGCTGCAGTTCCACTGATGCCCAGAAGGTGGTGCCAACAATAACTGCAAAGTCACTAGCATGCATTTGTTCACTACTTTAGGGTAGGATTTGGTAGAGGGTCATGGGGGTCATTTACTATCAGATATAAGCCAGTTTTCTGGCTTATACCTGTCGTAGATTGCGGCGCAAAGTTTCTACGATTTTTACCAGCTGATGCCAGGCTTAAAAAAGGGGGCGTGACGTGGGTTGGGAAAGGGGGCGGGCCAGCAGGCCCATCTCATTTATCATTTTCGAAGCCTGTTTTAGGCGTAGAAAATGATCTAAGTCTATGCCAGAGAGGGAGCTGGCGTAGACTTGCACCGAAGTTATGTAGAGGCCGGCGCCTCTACATTAATTCGTTGGATCCAGCGCCAGTGCAAGGGTTATTGAGACCAGAATTGAAAATGCCGATCTTAATAAATGACCCCCCTTGTGTCTATTACATCTGATTACATTTCTGTTTGTGATTTAAACCTTTATTATTATACTTGTTGTTATTTATTATCTGGTCTCAGAAGGGTTACAGTGCAATCATGAAGGGGCCGCCCCCTCCATATCAAGGGGGTCTTTGCACTCGTCCTCACACGTCCAGGCCGTGAGTAATCAGCAGCAGCATGAAAAGGACGCTGCAGAATCGCGGGCATCTGACCATCCAGCCTGTTGCTATGGAAACTACTTGCTGTATCCAAGTTCCTTATGTATCCGAGGCTTTTGGAATGGAAGGAGATGAGGAGACTACGACAACTCTCCCTGTCGGAGACAATCTACAGCACGCCGAACTCTCGTGGGGGTGGTGGCGGAACGATAGCCATCTTAATATAATCAGTGTATTTCTACGGGTTAGCAAGGAATTCATATGATTCTGCTGGAATCATTCACACAAGGCGGATTTTCTGCAGGAATTTCTGTATTCATCTGAATAGGGTTGTTTAGGCGGCACATGCAAGGATTTCTGCAAGTCCCTGTCAAGTGTGAATTCCCCCTATCAATCCTCGGTATACTGAGGACCTTCAGACCTCCTCCTCCGTCTCTTACATCTGTTCTTGGAAAAGCTGAGTGGCAACCACGATAGCCACCGTTTCAGCCTCCATAGCAGTTGTCATGCAGCTTTACTGAAGGGAGCGGGATGTAGCACTATAGAAATAGGCACATTTACCGTGCAGGGTCCTAGGAAAGCTGAGTGGTAGCAGATCCTGCTGTGATTCAATGTCAGGACCGAACCCATATGAATGAACTGCAGCCTTATAACTTGCACAGCTGCAATGCATGCATTGGAAGTCCCAGTGCCACAAATCTGGAAAGCAATGCATCAGTATAGGTGGGGTTGCCCTTTAAAGGGGTATTCCCATCTCAGACAATGGGGGCATATCGCTAGGATATGACTCCATTGTCTGATAGGTGCCGGTCCCACCTCTGGGACCCGCACCTACAAGGAGAACGGAGCAGGAAGCGCTGTGGCTGGAGGACTCTAGATTTCCCCCGGGACCGGCCACCACCAGGCGCTGCTCCCATAGAAGTGAATGGGAGCACACCTCGCATGCGCGGCCCTCTCTCCCATTCATTTCTATGGGCCACACGGAAATAGCCGAGCCAAGTTCGGTTATTTTCGGCGGCCCCATTGAAATGAATGGAGTGCGGCTGCGCATTCGCAGTGTGCCCGCCATTCATTTCTCCGCTCCATTTTCAATGTAGGTGCGGGTCCCAGCATTGAGCGATATATAGCGATATGCCCTCATTGTCTGAGATGGGAATACCCCTTTAAGGAAGTTTTAGAATAGTCAGAAAAGGTTGAGAAAGCCTGGATTTCAGAGGTATCACCTGATACAATGTAACAAACTATCAGGGTGCAGTTAGCTCACAGAGGATTGTCTGGACTGGATACAATTGTAGCAAAAAGTATTCTGTCAGGATGGCTTTTCAAAAAAAAAAGGAATGTTGTCATTCACTGACAGGAAACACAGGTCTTGAAAAAGATGAGAAATTGAAACTTAGAGGGGATCTACAAAGACTGACGTTTTACATTTTGATTCCCCCCTGCGCTGCCGGAGGATGCGTCTTATTTATGATGTTAGTGAATTAGCTGGGACTGCTGACCCCGGCCCTGACATGCCACCATGTAAAAATGCCAGGGGAGACAAAATATTGTCGCATGGGGGTCAAAAAGTCGCAAAAATGGCGCTTTAAACTATTTTTTAACATCAGACATTTGTAAATGACACCCAGAATGTTGCAGAACATTTTATTGTACAATGATAAAGCGTTATTTACGTGGGACTGCAAACCCCCATTATAATCGTCTCCTCCTGGTTCTGCCTCCCTTTAAATGGACATATGAAGAAAAACTCCTTTAATCCGCCATAAATTCTGAATCTCACAAAGACTGAGCTCCGATCAGAGGTCAGACTCCACCATGCCTGGAATACCTTTCTATGATCACTTGATAATCCAGACTAATAACCCATCACCTATATGTTTATGTTATGGCCAGACCGTGCAGAGACAGTTTGTGATGGCTGCTCTGATACGGCAGATTACTGCCCCTTTAATTAGTCCACTATTCATTAGCGTGGTTGCGGCTGAGCTTTGTCTGCTCCGGATAATCCTTCTTTCTCTTATGCGGTATAATGGGCGAGCGAGCGGCCTGGGGGGAGCGCGGAGCAGATGTGAGACCGCTGCTTCTTTCTCGTAATTACAGAGATGAGGCGGCTGTGATGTTCTGCGGGGCACATACGTCACCAGGCCGGAGCCGTGTTTACACCCTCAGCATAGAGCACAGGGGACTCCTCAGCATCAGTTTCCAGTGTGACGGGGGAAGTCTGTGCTGATAAACGAGCGCAGCTCTGGTCTCGTAAACATTTTAGATTTGCAGTTATTTTAATCCATGAGCAGATGAATATAAATAGGTGAAGCCGGGAGCAGATCCGCTCTGCGGGGAGTTGTCGCTGCAGATCATCATCACTGCCTATGAGTGTTCGGTCCTCCAGTGCAATTACACACTTGGTGTCATGACTCAGAATTGGGGTGCGAAAGAGCCACTACGGCTACAAGGGCAAACGTGGGATGGACAAATCATTAGAGATGGCAAATCTTCACTATTTAGGACAATATCCCTGGTGGTCTAGAGTAGCGTAAGACCTAATATCTCTGGAGGTTTAGGGAAGTTTTGAGGTTAATACCTGATATCTCTGGAGGTTTAGGAGAGTGACGGGGTTAATATTTGCTATCTCTGGGAATCCAGGGTGGTCAAAGGTTTAATAGGAATATCCCTGGTGGTCTAGAGTAGTGAAAGGGTAATGTAAATATCATAGAAACACAGAAGAATGAGGGATGGAAAAGCAATATCTATTCTACCCTTATATTATTCCACTTTTATTCCTCATTTTCTCATAGCATAGATATACTATATGTTTATCCCATTCACTTACTGTACACTTTCAAATCACGTTTGCTGGAAGTTTATTCAAAACTATTACTCTGTCAGTGAAATAATATTTTCTGACATTACTTACGATCTTACCAACCCCAAATAATTTCAAAGCATGCCCACTTCTTTCCATGGAGGTCTAGAGAATTTTAAGGGTAAACTACATTATCCCTAGGGGTCTGAAATAGTGTACTGGTTAATGGTAATGTACCTGGTGGTCTAGAGTTTTAGGGGGTGAACAGAAATATCCATTATGGTTAAGAATAGTGTAGGAGTCATTAGCAATATCCCTGGCACTCCAGAGTATGTTTGGGGGGCGAACAGTAATGTCCATGGTGGTCTAAAGTAGTTCAGGGGAGTACAGTAATGTCCATGGTGGTCTAGAGTAGTTCAGGGGTGAACAGTAATATCCATGGTGTTCCAAACTAGATTAGGGTGAAAACTAAAGTCCATGGAGGTCTAGAGTAGTTAACGGTAAACAGTAATGTCCATGGTGGTCTAGAGTAGTTAAGGGTGAACAGTAATGTCCATGGTGGTCTAGAGTAGTGAAAGGGTGAACAGTAATGTCTATGGCAGTCTAAAGTAGTTAAGGAGTGGAAAGTATTGTTGATGGTGGTCTAGAGTAGTGAAGGGGTGGACAGTATTGTTGATGGTGGTCTAAAGTACTTCAGGGGAGTACAGTAATGTCCATTGTAGTCCAAACCAGATTAGGATGAAAAGTAATGTCCATGGTGGTCTAAAGTAGTTAAGGGTTGGACATTATTGTCGATGGTGGTCTAGAGTAGTGAAGGGGTGAACAGTTAACTTAAATCTCTGGAGGTTAAGGTATAGAATACAGGAATTTGGCTGCAAATGTGAGTGTAGGGCAAGTACTAAACACACAGGATTTCTGGTGGTCTTGTTATGTTAACGATCTGCGCCTGCCACCACTCTGCTCCCTTCAGTGGGCATGGCTATCGCCATGCTCACCCGTTCCCCTGTTCCAGCGGTTCAGTCTCACTGGTATCCTTCTCTTACTGCTTGATAGTCCCGACCACCTGAATAGTGCTGCTCTGTACATTCCTCAGACAGCGGCCTAATTCCTGAAGTGCTCCTTCCCTCTGCCTGTAGGACTCTTGGGCTCTTTAAGGGCCAGCACGGACACATCCTAATCTGTTCCAACCAATGGCAGACCTCCCTTGGGTATATAAGACACCTTCCCCTAATGGAAGGTGCTTGAGTAATAGGTTCAAGTTCTCTAGTTTCCTGCAAAGATATGCTACTTGTCTGGTTCAATCTTCTCTGTACCAACTACTGCCTGACTTCGGATTTGACCCTTCTCTAACTGACCTGATCTATGCCTGATCTCCATACCGACCCATGACCCTCAGACAGACTCCTGACAAACTCTGCCTGCCCTGACCTGGGCCTTTCCCTGACTATGTATTTGCCTTATCAGTCGGTCCTCTGTATCGATGTCTGTTGACCCCCGTGGGTCAGAAGTCTGAACTGAACAGAGACTACTCCAGGAGGTAGTGATCTGGTGTTTCCCCTGCAGCAGAATCCTTATCCCTGTACAGGGATTAAAGTGTGAAAAGTGAAGACCAGAGGGGCCAGTTACATATTGCTCTTAGGGGGTAGCCCAAAACCAGTAGTCATAGTGGACCCACCTCAACTTTGTAAAAGGTCTAAAATGGCGAAGGGGTTCACAATAATATTCCTGGGGGTGCAGGATGGGTCCATTAAGATGATGAGGAGGCTAATGGTTTATCTGTGGTGGTCTAGGCAGTAAAGAGTTTATTATTTTTATAGAATATAAAAAGCTGCAAAATTGTGTGCTGCTCTCTGTGCCACTAGGGGGAGATCACTGCATACAGGTTTATACAGTTCCAATTGAATTCAATGGTAAATCTATCTTCAAGAAGGTCTGCCACCACGAAAATCAGTTTCAAAATAAACATATTGAGATGAAGGGTGGGTACCCGGAATCATAAACATGCCTGTCTAGTCAAAATCCCATCCAATAATCCTGAGAAATGCTTTTTTTTTAAATGCTAATAAATTTTTAGGTGCACTGTGGGTGGGGCCATTCTCTTTAGTGCACCTATTTCTTCACTACCTTCTCTAAAATCTCAAGCACTGTCAATTAAACAAGAGTCAATGGGTGACATTACTACTGGATTTTTTGTAAGCCAAACTGACTGGGCCCAGCGATGTAGCTCCCTCTAGTAGTGGCTGAGAATAGAAATAATTTTATCATTTGAAGAAAACCTGTGGTATGCAGGGGTAACGTGTGGTATGCAGGGGTAACGTGAAAAAGAAAAAGACTCCAAAGTAATATGCTGAGGTATATCACAGAAAATGAAGATCTGGGCACAGGGAGAGGAGTCCACTTGGTGGTTCATGCCTCAGATTCATTAACACATGTCTATATGCAAATGAGGAGAAAACTGTCAATCAAGCCAAGACAGAGGTGACTTCTCCCTCTACCCAGCTCTATTAGGATGGAATTATGAATACTGCCTATGTTGCCCACAGCAGCCAATCACAGCACAGCTTTTATTTTTTAAGAGCAGAATATGTGATGAAATCTGCACTGTGATTGGTTGCTACGGGCAACACATACAGTTTTTACTTTTAGAAAGCTCAATATTCCCCTTTTAGGGTGAGGGTCCCAGTTATTTACAGCTGTGACACCCTGTTTCCTGTTCCCTCAGAGGACCGCGCTGTATGTCCTATAGATAATTATATCTTTTATTTATGCCTTTCAGTGTTTTCCCGCGAGCCGGTGGTAGAATTGGTGTCATTTACCGTCCATCCCCCTCCCCCCCTCCAGTAAGAAGCTGTTAGAGGATATGAACAAGTCACTGGTTACCATAGCAGCCAGGTGTCTGATGAGATCTCCTCTGCTGCCTGCAAGCTAATGAGGCGTATCTGTGTGTGAAGTGATATCAGCAGCCAGGCTGCCAGAGTTACACTTATCCCCCCCAATACCCTGCACTGTACCACCTCTGTATACTGGGTGTAATCCTCAGTATCTGCTCTTATTCTGTATATATGTACACTGCACAGTACCACTTCTCCTGTCCTGTATACTGGGTGTAATCCTCAGTATCTGCTCTTATTCTGTATATATGGACACTGCACAGTACCACTTCTCCTGTCCTGTATACTGGGTGTAATCCTCAGTATCTGCTCTTATTCTGTATATATGGACACTGCACAGTACCACTTCTCCTGTCCTGTATACTGGGTGTAATCCTCAGTATCTGCTCTTATTCTGTATATATGGACACTGCACAGTACCACTTCTCCTGTCCTGTATACTGGGTGTAATCCTCAGTATCTGCTCTTATTCTGTATATATGGACACTGCACAGTACCACTTCTCCTGTCCTGTATACTGGGTGTAATCCTCAGTATCTGCTCTTATTCTGTATATATGGACACTGCACAGTACCACTTCTCCTGTCCTGTATACTGGGTGTAATCCTCAGTATCTGCTCTTATTCTGTATATATGGACACTGCACAGTACCACTTCTCCTGTCCTGTATACTGGGTGTAATCCTCAGTATCTGCTCTTATTCTGTATATATATGGACACTGCACAGTACCACTTGTCCTGTATACTGGGTGTAATCCTCAGTATCTGCTCTTATTCTGTATATATGGACACTGCACAGTACCACTTCTCCTGTCCTGTATACTGGGTGTAATTCCTCAGTATCTGCTCTTATTCTGTATATATATGGACACTGCACAGTACCACTTCTCCTGTCCTGTATACTGGGTGTAATCCTCAGTATCTGCTCTTATTCTGTATATATGTACACTGCACAGTACCACTTCTCCTGTCCTGTATACTCGGTGTAATCCTCAGTATCTGCCCTTATTCTGTATATATGGACACTGCACAATACCACTTCTCCTGTATACTAGGTGTAATTCTCCGTTTTTATCCTCTTCTTGCTCATCTGATAATTATAGTGAATGTTAGTCACCTCTTTTTCAGCTTCTTGTTGCTTTTAGTTGTTTTATAAAAGCAGCAGTGCCCCACGTTACACCATGGTTTACGTGGCACATGTGAGTCATGAGTGTCCAAGCAGTGGGCAGGGTTGGCAGGTACATGCTGCTGCCCCTCCCCTGGGTATCACAGGATCTCCTCAACGCCACAGGCAATAAATAATGTAGAGGAGCTCAGGGAGCGGGATGTGCTGTGCCACGTACAGCCGCTAATGAGGCCTCAGCCTGGCTGCACCAAGCATACATCACCCATCAATTATACATACACATAGGGTGAGGAGACATGTATGCACTCATATATACCCTGGCAACACAACAAGCACTCCATTCACATATATACCTCCATTTATATATACATCTGCATTTACATATATACACACTCCATATATAGGTGGCCAAGTGGCGAAATAATTGCCACAGAAGCAGTGGGTGCTGCGACAAAAGTCAACTTTACTGAAGAATGGCAGGTCTGCGAGTGGCCAGTAAAGGAGCTCTGCTCCGGCCTCTGGTGGTTCCCACGTGGGTCTTCATTGGTATGTCATGCAGAGTATATCTCAGCCTTATATTCCAGACTCTTACCAGCACTTCCTCAGGTTTGAGTCACTGTTTGGCAGGTGTTGCTACACAGACCATCGATGAATCCAGCCGAACAGACTGCAGGCCCACAGCACCAGCTGCCAGCATCTTGATGGTCTCCTCCCAGCTTGGCAATGGGGTGAAGTAATTATCTTGGCATATGTCCAAAAAGACTTCCCAAAGGAGAAAGAACATCCCCTTATATATTTAGCTACTAGGCTACATGTGAGGAGCACGGCATACTTAAGCCTAAACACTCTCATGCTTAAAAGGGTTACTTCCCATCCAATCGTGGCAACTCGAGCCCCCTGGGCCATATTGGAAAGGGCATGATTTACAGAAGGCTATATGCAGAATATGCAGTATGAATACCATACATAATATGAAGCCCTTTTATACATATGCTCACTGCCTGCGACGTATCTCATACTGCCTAGCAAGATGGTACTTCTGTAGCCAAGGACATATGAGATACATCCTGGCTACTAATAGCTCTATCTATCTCAGGTTTAAAAAAAATTACCAGGATTGCGGTTCTAGACACAATGCAGCTGGAGATACAGCGAGGTGAATTGATAGCTGTATATACCTGCAGCTCTCACTCCTGACCTGGTTTCTCATCATGCTATTTCCAGCTGTATCATAGCTACATTTTCAGCTTTAAAACAAGACTTGGCTCGTATCTCTAGCTGCTATACAGTATGGGATAGAACATACTGAAGCAGCCCCACCACCCTTTATTTGGCTTTGATCTCAGCCAGAATGGAACAGGAGAAAAGGGACCAGTGGGGCAGGTGCTGACAGGCTGCAGGGAGAGGAAGAGAGACACAGATCCTCCTCTCCCTGTATAACTGCACTTGACCACAAGGGAAGGGGTAAAATGGACCTTTATGCATGTTATCACCTTCCCCCATACCAAAGAACATACTTGCTCATTTTTCCAGAAATGAAGTGAGATGATCATCTGCTCATCTAATTACTACTCTGCAACTAATGACGCCATTTATTGATGCCACGACTAAGACGTTTACCATGGCGTCAAATTAGTGGCACCAAACACTTGCACCACATATGTACATACATATATCATGGTTGAATTTTACACTGTCCCTATCCTGTCCACAATACAGCACCTGCATTCCGTCCATCTAAGGTTCCATTTACATGTCTGCATAAATGGGTCCGCATCGGTTCCTCAATTTTGTGGAACGGGTGCTGACCCATTCATTTCAATGGGGCGGCAAAAGATGCGGACAGCAAACAGTGTGCTGTCCGCATCCGCACTTCCGTTCCGTGGCCTTCGCAGAGTATATTTTCTTTGCATAAGGACTGTTATGAAGTACACATTTTAGTTGTAAATTTGATTTTTGTGGTATTTTTGCTGGTAACCACTGCTTACTGCAAAGTTGCATAAAGGTGGTTGTGTGTGTTAATTAAGATATATTTTTATACACAGTAGGCTGTGTGCTCCCAGAAAATGTAGATTTTGGTAAAACAAAATCTACATTTCCTGTATACTGCTGTTTGTATACATTTTTAACACATGTTGGATGACTGCCAGATATTGCGTGGCCTCGTTTCATTTTTTAAGAGAACACATTCTTGTTGATGTACTGAATACACTTGTAGGATACAATGCATTCGGAAAGTCTTCAGACCCTTTCACCTTTATCACATTTTGTTATGTTGGTCCTTGTACTACAATAAATATAATTCCATGTTTTTCCCCATAATGAGAAAGTGAGAACAGAATGTTACAAATCTTTGCTAATTTTTTTAAAAGGAAAAACTAAAATCCTGCATTGACATAAGTCTTCACACCCTTTACTCAGGACTCAGTTGAAGCCCCTTTGGCAGTGATTTCAGCCTCCAGTCTTCTTGGAGATGATACCACAAGGTTTACACCTGGATTTGGGGATTTTCATTCTTCTCTGCAGATCCTCTCACGCTCTGTCACGTTGGATGAGACAGTCGGTGGACAGCCATTTCCAGGTCTCTCCAGAAATGTTCTATTGGGTTTAAGTCAGCGCTCCGTCTGGGCCACTCAAGGACATTCACAGAGTTGTCCCTAAGCCTCTCCTGTGTTGTCTTGGCCGTGTGCTTAGGGTCAATGTCTTGTTGGAAGGTGAACCTTTGGCCCAGTCTGAGGTCCAGAGCTCTGGGTCAGGTTTTCATTATGAATATCTCTGTACTTTGCTCCATTCAGCTTTCCCTCAGCTCTGACCAGTCTCCCTGTCCCCCAGCATGATGCTGCCCTCACCATGCTTCACTGTAGGCATGGTATTGGGCAGGTGATGAGCAGGGCCTGGTTTCCTACAGATATGACGTTTAAAATTGAGGCCAAAAAGTTCAGTCTAGGTTTTATCAGACCAGACCATCTTGTTTCTCACAATCTGAGAGTCCTTTAGGTGCTTTTCTGCAAACTCCAGGTGGCTTTCATGTGTCTTTTACTTAGAAGAGGCCACTTATATAAACCCTAGATTGGTGGAGGCTGCAGTGATGGTTGACCTTCTGGAAGATTCTCCCATCTGCCCACAGGACCTTTGAAGCTCAGCCAGAGTGACCATTTGGTTCTTGGTCAACCTCTCTTACCAGAGACCTTCTCACTCAATTACTTAGTTTGATGGGATGGTCAGTTCTAGGAAGAGTCCTGGTTGTTCCAATCTTCTTCCATGTAAGAATAAGGGAGGCCACTTTGCTCTTGGGAACTTTCAGTGGAGCAGAAATGTTTTTGTAATGTTCCCCAGATCTGTGTCTCCACACAATCCTGTCTCTGGGCTCTACAGGCAGTTCTTTCCTCCTCATGGCTTGGTTTTTGCTCTGATATGCCTTGTCAGCTGTGAGATTTTGTATAGACAGGGTTGCGTCTTTCCAAATCATGTCCAATCTACTAGATTTAAGGGTGACTCCAAGGTGTAGAATCATCCCAAAGATGATCAAGAGAAATGGGAGGCCCCAGAGCTAAATGTCAAGGGTCTGAAGACTTATGTCCAGGCAAAGTTGTAGTTTTTGCTTTTCAATAAATTAACAAAGATTTCCAACAGTCTGTTTTCACTTTCTCGTTATGGGAGATTGAGTGCAGGATGATGGGGGAAATACTTGAATATTTATTTTAGCACAAGGAGCAACATAACGAAATGTGAAAAAATTCAATTTTCAAATTTCAAGCTTAAAACCAAATTTTTCGGACTTCACGTTCTAGTGATTTTAGGAAGATATGTAAAGCATGTAAATTTAGGTCTAAATGGTATGTGTGAGTAGGTGTGGTGTGTATAAAGTCCCACTTTTAACCAATAATATAAACTTTTATGCAATTTTAATGAAAAATTAAATTTTAACACAAAATTGAATGAAGACGCTTGTGCTGAATAGCAAATTGACAATGTACCAGAATTTATAGTATATGGGTATTTGGGTGCAGGTCGATATGATTTTTGTTAAATTGTAATTTTATTTTATTTTCTATTTGTGCAAAAATTTGGCCCGTGTACAAGAGGTGCACCCCTGGCAGCAAAAGGGTTAAAGGCATAGTACAGATACCTTTCGGAGAACAGCAGCAGCTCGTCCTTTGCTCTGGACCTGTACAATTCACACAGGTATAATGGGCTCATGCACACAAACTAATATTCCGCCTGCATCTGATGCACATTTTTTTGCGGGTCGGATACAGACCCAATTCCGTAAAATGCTGAACACGCATGGCTGGTATCCGTGTTTTGCGGATCCGCAATTTGCAGACCACAAAATAGACAACGGTCGTGTGCATGAGCCCTAATAATAATGAAACTGGGGGTCTCCTCCACACCTTACATCTACGCTAACATGACTTCTTACATAGATCTTTTAAAAGGGGTTGTTCCATGAAACACATTCCACATTTTTTAAACCAGCGCCCGGATCTGAAGACTTTTGCAATTGCATCTCATTAAAAATTTTGAGCTATTCAAGCTAGTCAGTGAGCTATTCAATAAAATGTATCTACATAGCGCCACCTGCTGTTCGTTCTTTTTCTAATTTCTCTGTCCTGTTCACCGGGATAGAAGCACGTGCTCAGTTCCCTCCTTCAACTGCCACCAGCTGCAGTAGAAAGGAAACGTCCCCTGATAAAGTGCACGCCCCCTAAGTTGCCAGCCTGAAATAAATCTAGCAAAAAACAATTATAGCAGGGAATGAGGAGATCTCCATGTGAGGAGTCAGGTACGGGGTGGTCTCTAAGTTTATTAGAAAGAGATTGCCATGCACTATACGATATCATCATGGGATATCCCTTTTAAAGAGACAGGCACCTTTATATAAGAGCCCCGTTTTCCTTTGGTCACCCCAGCAATGATCATCTTTCATCCGGAAATCGGCTGCAGCTTTTAGTTTCAATGAAAGTGACATTTGACCAAAGACTGTCGGTATGGGGCGCAGGTCACATCGGCAGCACCTCACTATATTAGGGTGACATGATATAAAAGGGGTCTGTCCAATCATGGATCGTACTGTAGAGATAATGGAGGAGGTAGTGATCAGGAGCATCATCTACGGCCCAGAGACCGGACATCCACTGGAGGAGCCGACACATCAATCTGATTTCATTGGTCACTATGTATCATTTCATTTACCCTGCAATGCCAGTCATCCCTCAGTTTAATAGGGTGGATATTTTATTTTTTTTTTTGCCATCATCGCTGCAGTATTTTTTTTATTCTTCAGTTTATGTAGCTGTGTGATAAATGTGATGACTTATGTATGATGAGTCTATGATAAATTATATCAGGGGACATTTTATGAGGGTGTAAGGCTATAATGATTGATGTATGATGAGTATTACTATATGTATGACTGATGTGTGATGATTGTAAGATGTACAATAATGTATGTATGTATGATGAATGCAAGATAATAATGATGTATGATTAGTGTATGATGATAAATGTATGAGTAAAGTAAGACGTACGATGCTTAATGTATGATGGGTACGATTATGATGATGTATGAGTGTATATGATGTTTAACGTATAATGATAAATGTATGATGATTGTAAGATGTATGATTATTAATATATGAGTGATTGATGTATGATGAGTATTACCATATTGATGTATGATGACTGTAAGGTGTATGATGATTGATGTATGATGAGTGTATGGTGATACATGTATGATGGAAGTAAGATGTATGATGGTTAATGTATGATGAGTATGATTACAATGCATGATGAGTGTATATGATGTTTAACGTATGATGATAAATGTATGATGATTGTAAGATGTATGATGGTTAATGTATGATGGGTCCGATTAAGATGATATATGATGATGTGTATATGATGTTTAATGTATGATACTTGTAAGATGTATAAGTATATGATTATGATGATGTATGCGTGTATGATAAATGTATGATGATTGTAAGATGTATGATGGTTAATGTATGATGGGTCCGATTAAGATGATATATGATGATGTGTATATGATGTTTAATGTATGATAATTGTAAGATGTATAAGTATATGATTATGATGATGTATGCGTGTATGATAATAAATGTATGATGAAAGTAAGATGTATGATGGTTAATGTATCATGGGTACGATTATGATGTATGATGAGTGTATATGATGTTTAACGTATCATAAATGTATGATGAATGTGATATGTATGATTATTAATATATGATGAGTGGTGATTTATGTATGATGGCGATTAATGTATGTGTGTATGATACATGATGAATGTAAGACATATGATGAGCTTTTGATTGATGTATGATTTATGTATGAGTATATGAAGTATGATAATTGATAAGATGTAAGATGAGTATGATATATCATGGTTAATATTATTGATGTACGGCGTCTGTATGTTCAGCACACAGAAGATCCAGTCTAGACTGGATACAATTGGAATGAAGGAGACTGCATTCACCTCCCGGAGTTTCGCTCTCGGGCTGAGAACACGCAGTGTCCCTCCGCACACATATGTGGGGTGCAGCGTGGGTCGTGTTTCTCTCGATCTGGGCCCAGGCTGCTTTCCATGACACATTCCAGCCCCGTCATCTGCGTTTAGCTTCCTCGGAGCAGGAAGTCTGGGAGTACACAATGTCTCAGGTCAGCCGTCACCTCGTTCTCACATTGGAGCTGGTGTTTATACAGTGGGGGGGGCTGAGGAAATGTCATCAATCTAATCCAAACCCTACAACCGCCATGAGAAAGTCGCGAAGACGGAGACATATAGGCACATATCTAACACCAAACCTGTAGGGGGGGGGACCCTGTGCCCTGGCGTCCATAGTGGGTAAGCACTGTATGTAAAACCACAAGGAGTATGGGGAGCCATCTGTTCCCGATGCATTTTCTTCATTTTGTAGAATTCTAGGTAACAAAATGACATTCTGTGTGACAAAATGAACAGAATTTTTTTACATACAATTCTACAAAATACATTTTGTGTCACGAAATGCCTTGCGAACAAATGGTGCCCCATAAAGGAGCGACCCACGCCTCAGGAGGAGCCAGGCCCATGGGATCTGGAGACTGGAAGGCCTCAGAGGGTCACTCGTGACAGAGACTGTTGTCCAAGCGACTCACGGGCTGTCTATTGTGACCACAGCATTTTATTAAAAGGATTTTCTGGGCGTTCAATATTGATGACCTATCCACAGGACATCAATATCTGATCAGTGGGGGTGTTACAGTGATCACTGCAGCATCCGCACAGCATGCCAAGCACAGCGTTCTACATTGTATAGTGGTTGTCCTTGGTATTGCAGCCCGTCCACTTGAATGGGAGTGAGCCTAGGACGTAGCTGCGGCAATCCTCTTCAAACCTTTGATCGGCGAGGGTGCAGGAGGTCACTTTCAAATTGAAACACAAGTGTTGTCACCACGGGTGGTCAGGAGGTATATTCCTGAGGAACGTAACAGCCTAGGTGACACCAGAGTACCCAGAGGCTGGCGCAAAGTCCTAGGTTTTGTAGGCTGTGGTATGGGGTAGCCTCCCTTTGACTCATAGCGGCACAGTTTTTTAAGGTATGAGCTATCTTGGGGTCAACCTGTCCTCCTAGAGGCACTAAGCTCCATGTGCCTCTCTGCGAGAAGAAATAGAATATATTCTTCCTGCAGGAAGCGTCTGACAATGGGATATAGCCCTCTATAAATCTCTAGAGCTCCAGCAGTCTATAGTCCTGAGGGGAGATGGAAAATCAGAAGCCATGACGCCTATAGAGTTTAACAATTCCAATGACTGCAGGTGAAGGTTATGAGAAATAAAAAATATATCCTCCTTAAAGGGGTTCTCTGGGAATTAAGAAAATGAAAATACGTAAATATTACTTTATTATAAATATATTGCCAAATACCTTTCATTACATATAATGGCTCATTTTGTCTGGGGAGCAATCATCAGGAGAAATAAAATGGCCGCCGTCCTATTAGTACACACAAAACCTGTCCTAATCACACAGGAGGACAAGTTACTTCACAACACTGAGGTAAAGAGCTGCCTCATCCTCCTCTCTGCTCTGCTTGTCATGGATTATGATTCTGAATACAGATGATAAGATCTTCAGCTGAATCTCTGTGGAAATGGAGGTCATGAGGAGACATGAAGTACAGAGAGGACGGACAGGACAGACGGTGGTTATGGAGCTGCTCATTACCACATCTCCACCCTCCTCTCTGTACTTCATGAACTCCATTCCTACAGAGATTCATCTGAAGATCTTATCATCTGTATTCAGGACAAGCAGAGCAGAGAGGAGGATGAGGCAGCTCTCTATCTCAGTGCTCTGAAGTAACTTGTCCTGCTGTGTGATTAGGACAGGTTTTGTGTGAACTAATAAGACTGCGGCCATTTTGTTTCCCCGGATGATTGCTCCCTAGACAAAATGAGCCATTATAACTCATGTAAGGTATTTGGGAATATATTTATAATAAAGTAATATTTACTTATTTTCATTTTTTTAATTCCCGGAGAACCCCTTTAATGGGGTTGTGCCACAATAAATATTTTACATTTTTCAAACCAACTCCTGGATCTGAATACTTTTGTAATTGCATGTAATTAAAATGTTACTACAGCCAGTGAGTTATTCAATAAAATGTATCTGTATAGCACCACCTGCTGTTTGTTCTGTTCCTTAATTCTCCGTCCACCTCACTGAAGTGGTCGCACGCGCTCAGTTTAATTTGTCAAGTGCTGCCAGCCATATGTCCTGTTAGAAGCTGTGGCAGTTACAGGGAGAGAGCTATAGCAGAAATAATGTACCCCCTGAGTTGTGATAGGGAGATAGCAGAAAGGACACGCCTCCTGAGCTGACAGTTTGAAATAAATATAGGAGAGCAATTGGAGCAATGAATGTGGAGATCTCTGGATCCATGTGAGGTACAGGGCTGGTTCTAGCTGTAGTAGAAAGAGGTTGTCATGTACTATATGATGTCTGATTTTCAATTTTTACATCATGGCATCACCCACTCTTCCACGTCACCGCAGCCCCCCACCAAATACTAGGGTACACAGCACAGACATTAAAGACACAGATGACTCAACTGTATCAACATTTTATTGCAATAAAAACAGCAGTAATATAGGATAACTATTTCAAGTGCCTCTTCGTCCCTCCCCGCCCCCGTTACAGTTACACGTTTTAACCCCTTCAATGGCAGAGGTTTTGCCGCAAACACATTTAAGAGGTACAAGAAAAAAAAGCGGTAATATAACGGTTAGATCCAATAACAATGACTCGCCAACTGGCCCCGCCCACAATTATCTGCAAATCAGCCCTGTGACGCCGCTCCAGCATGATGGAAGAGGTGAACGGCAGCACCAAAGTCTCTGAGATAAAGAGTTGTATCAAAAAAAAGTGCTCATCCTCGATTTCACCTTGTGCAATATTTGGAGCGGTTCTCCAGCGCGCATCCCGCAAAAAGCAAAAGGTCCCCCCGGCAGGGTTGTTCACGGCTTGAATACCATTGCCCATGTATATTACGCTTTCAGACACGTAGAAAAAACAGCCAGAGAATTTGTATGGTTATAATGGATGCAGATCAGATCTACAGCAGATGGACATCAATGGAGATTTAACGGTACGCACCTACATTGATTTTATTTAGAAAACTCTGATTACTAGTGCAGGTAACATGGATTGACTGCTGCCAGACAGGTACCATCTGGCTTTTAGCTGACAGTCTCCGGGAGCTGACAACCACAGACTTTTTTTTTTTTTAACACTGTTGTCAGGCAGTTACCTGCACAGCTACCAGTCATTGAGCACAGAAGGGGAAGGAAGACTGGCAGTACTTGAACTTCGCATTTCTCTTTCTGAACTAGTAATCAGATTTTTGTAGAAAGTTGGCCAGAGATCCTCCATAAAGGGCCACAGACTTTTTTATAACAATGTTGTCAGGCAGTTACCTCCACAGCTACCAGACTGGCAGTACTTGAACTTCGCATTTCTCTTTCTGTACTAGTAATCAGATTTTTGTATAAATCTGGGCAGAGATCCTCCATAAAGGGGTATCTAAGGTGACAACCACAGACTTTTTTTTTTTTTTTACACTGTTGTCAGGCAGTTACCTCCACAACTACTAGACTGGCAGTACCTGAACTTCACATTTTTCTTTCTGTAATAGTAATCAGATTTTTGTATAAATTTGGACAGTGATCCTCCATAAAGGGGTATCTATAGTATTTATCCATACTGGTCACACAAAGACCTCTATGGACGTATTTCATGCCCAGAGGCAGCTCTAGGATGTGGCATCAGAATGGTGGGTATTTGAGAGGGTGAGTATATATATATATATATATATATATATATATATATATATATATATATTTCTAATTATTCTACCAGGGTCATTGAGCTGCCCCTTTTAAAATTGTGCATGCTTAACAGACGCTTGGTGCTTTGCATGGTATTGGTGCTCCATATGCAAAATTCTGCACTAGCCCTGGCATCCAAAGTTCACCGGGGGAGGCAGGAGGGGGTCGATGCACAAAAGAACACTCTCCAAAGGGGATGGAGCGATGCAGGGGCAGGTTGCACTCTGCGCTCTGGGCAGGGGTGCCCTAGTCTTTCTGCTGCCTGAGGTGAAAACTGAAACTTTGCCCCCCCCCATGCCAATTTGTAACCTAACCCCTTTGCCACAATGAAAGCGCTTATTGCCCATGGCCCTTCCGCTGCCCCCCTCTTGCCCCTACCTGGTGCTGCCTGAGGCGATCGCGTCACCTGGCCTCATTGGTGGTGCACCCCTGCCTCTGGGGCTGCATCTAATGACGCAAAATCCCAGCGCCACCTACAATTAAAGTAAATTATTGATCGGCAGCTATTTTAAAAGTCTTGGCTAGGTTTGGTGCTATATGCTGTATGACAGCCATTTTGAAAATCTGCAGCTTACACAGTCCATCAGCATCCATTAGAAAAACCTTGGCTGTTTTTTGTACAGTTTACCATAGCAGCCATTTTAAGCCCTGACTATTCCATATACAGTCTACCATGTAGCAGCCATTTTGAATTCCTGACTGTATCACTACAAAGAGTCCGTCATAGCAGCCATTTTAATTTTATTTTTGTTTAGTTTTTTTAAAATCATGACTATTTGTCCACATAGATGGCTGTCGCAGGTAAGCAACGCAAGAAAAACATAATCATCATTATTATTATTTCCGGACCAGGTTACAGAATCGATTTTAGTTACTGAAGCTCCCCTGGAAGCAAGACTGCTTAGGGGTTTATAGGTCAATGACGTACGTTGCTTACTTGAGACTTAAAGCTTGGGTAGGAATGCACCGCGAACGGCATAACCGTAAATTGTTTCATAATCGACACAAATCCACCTCCTATAACCGCACTTCTGCCCTCCAACTCCGGATCTTCCCGCATCACCCACCATTTTATGCAATAAATCTGTCCCCGCGGGATATCGAAAATCCTGAGCCATGCAGATAACATATTCAGTGCTATTTTAAAGTGTCCGCACGCTGGTAGGCGCCATTTTGTGAGCAGTTTCACAATGTCGATTTGTCAGCTTTATATGATAATTGCGCACGACGTTACGAGAGTAACGGAGCGCCACAACTATTCCCTTTCTCTTCTACGGAGGAGAAAGCGTCATGGCAAATGGCAAGACAGAAGTAGTTGTCATGGTCCAATCTCCATCGGTTTGCCAGACAGGATACGGCTCCTGCCCACAAAATGGCTGCCTCCATAGTACACAGAGGACGGAATCCCCTTAAAGGGGGCTTCCGCTGGATCCCCACCAGCGTTGTGAACATGTAATACAGTCCCGTTTGCCTCATTTATTTAAAGAAAAAGATATATATATATATATCTATATACATCATCTAGAGTTGTAAGGAAGAACGTAAGAGTGCAGGATATTGTGACCATCTCAGCAGCTCTGAAGGATATATAATATATACACTCACACGCACAAGGCAAAGCAAAATGACGTACAATAAATCAATTCTCTGTGACGCTTTAGAAAAAAACAAAACAAAATCAGAACGTGTTAAATACCAAAATAAAAATCCGGACCAATGGAGGAGTGACCCTGCCCCCGCTGTACCATTCTGTTTAAAGGAGCAGTCCAAAAAACAGAAACGGAAGAAAGCATCAATATTGCAGGCTAGGGGCAACTCACAGGTGGCAGAACTACAAGTCCCAGTCCGCTCTACACACGGGCCTATAGTTGCTGCCAGTAGGAAAAAAAATGGCCCATGGGTCATCCCACTGAAGCTGACCCTAGACCTGAATATATTTTGGCACTATTTTACGGAACCACTGGGGGAAGGGGCGGTCACGGTGACTTTTTTTTTTTTTTTTTAAATATATAACCCCTTCAGCACCAAAGGGCCAGACGGGCCGCAAAGGCATCCCGACCCCTCCCGTTGCGGTCAGCTTCAGTCTCCAATATATCAAATCTAAAACTTCTTAAAGAGACAGCTCTCCTAAAAAAAAAAAATCTAAAAAGGGAAGGGGGTGGAGTTACAGCACACGCACACAGGAAGTAAACAGTAAAATAAAAAATCTATAACAAAAGTGGCGGAACAGATGAGATCAGAGCAGGAATACAATTGTCTTTCTCTTAAAAAAATACAAATGATAATTTCTTTCTCTTAAGTTCTTTTTTTTCCTGTTGTTTT
Source organism: Rhinella marina (assembly GCA_900303285.1). NCBI lineage: Eukaryota > Metazoa > Chordata > Amphibia > Anura > Bufonidae > Rhinella > Rhinella marina. The sequence continues at coordinate 17,474 of ONZH01012449.1, read as the reverse complement.
TTTTTTAACAAAACGATAGTCGAAGGAACACGCGATATTGCACGGCTAAAAATGATTCCATTCGTCAAAGAATGTCACATGTCAAAACAATATTTGCATGCAAAGGTGCACAGTTTGTCACATATATATGTCTCTATATATATATGTCAATATTTTTTTTTTGCAAGATTAAATCATGTAAACAGTATCTCGAACAGAGCGGGCAGGGCGGCTACGGCCCCGCGCTCCACCAGGACATACAAGATTATTAACAGCAGTTTTTTCTTTTTTTTTTTTTTTTCCTCCCAGAGAAATCTGGGTTAAGATTAAAATCCTTCCATGGCCCGGGGAGGCGTTCTTACGGTTCTGCGCAGCAGCTGATGAACGTCGCACTTCGAAAATGATTGAAAGAAAAAGAAAATACTCTCTAGTGATTTTTAACCCTCCTGTATATGGAATGACCAAACCGACATATAATAGGGGCCAAAAATTTTTAAAAAAAGTGGCGCTTATAGTCCCAAAGTCATGAAAGTCACTCCCTCATTGCTGATATACTGATATGAGTTAGGAGCCACCATTGGATCCTGTGACCATTGGCACCACGTGGCTACCACTTTTTTGCAGGGTGGCTGCCCACTAGCCACAATTTTGATGAATTCACAAAAAATTACTAACTTTGGTTGCCCAGACGTCAGAAAAAACTACTAATGGTTCCTTCCCAAAAAATACATTGGTGTTGACTGCTTGTTAAAGGGGTTTTCCAGGATTTTAATATTGATGACCTATCCTCAGGATAGGTCATCAATGTCTGATTGGCGGGGGTCTGGCCACACCTGCCACCCCACTGATCACGGCCTTCTCTTCAACCAGCTGATCGACGGGGGTTCTGGGTGTCGGATAGGTCCTCAATATAAAAATCCCAGAAAACCCCTTTAAGGCCTTGAAGGGGCTGCTTGCAGCTCTGTGAAAGGTCTTCTTAAATGTTGGCGGGTAACATTCAAGAAGGTAACACAGAAGATTTAGTTGTGCTTTTTGCACGGTCTAACCCCTCGAGTAGGTGGACTCAACTCATCAAAAAACCTACTGGAGCCATCAAGGTGTCAGCAGAATAAACTTCTCCATTGCCCACCCATCACTCAATGACATGGTCAACTTTGGCCCAGATGAAGCCAAAATGGTCAAACTCAATGATCACAAATCTATGGGGAAAAAAAAAAATCAGAGGGCAACTTTCAAGAGGGCTACACAGAGGATTCAGCTGTGCTTTTCGCACAGTCTACCCCCCTCATGTAGGTGGATTCAATTCATAAAAGACCTACTGAAGCCATCAAGATGTCAGCAGAACAAACCTACCCATCACCCACCCGTGTCTCAATGACATGGTGAACTTTGAAAATGGTCAAACCCAATGACCACAAATCTATGGGGAAATAATTGATGGGCAACATTTAAGAGGGGTACACAGAGGATTCAGTTTCGCACGGTCTAACCCTCTCGTGTAGGTGGACTCAATACATCAATGACCTACTGAAGCCATCAAGGTGTCATCAAGACAAACCTATCAACCACCCACCCATGCCTAAATGACATGGTAAACTTTAGCCCAGATGGAGCCAAAATGGTCAAAGTCAATGATCACAAATCTATGGGGGAAAAAAATAAAGAAAATTGGTGGGCAACATTCAAGAGGCCACAGAGGATTAACCCCCTCATGTAGGTGGACTCAATTAATAAAAAACCTACTGAAGCCATCAAGGTGTCAGCAGAACTAACCTACCCACCACCCACCCGTGGCTCAAAGACAAGGTAAATTGTGCCCTAGATGGAGCCAAAATGGTCAAACCCAATGACCCCAAATCTATGGGGAAAAAATCGATGGACAACATTCAAGAGGGCTACACAGGGTACATTTGTGCTTTTCGCACGGTCTAACCCCCTCATGTAGGTGGACTCAACTCATCGAAAACCTACTGGAGCCGTCAAGGTGTCAGCAAAATAAACCTACCCACCCAATCACATGGTCCTACCCACCCAATGACTCAATGACATGGTCAACTTTGGCCCAGATGGAGGCAAAATGGTCAAATGCAATGACCATAAATCTACCGGGAAAAGACATAAAAAAACAAAAAAAAAAACCCCATAGGTTAAAGAGGCTCTGTCACCAGGTATTTTAATACATAGGTTAAAACCCCTTAAATTGCACTTTTTTAACATACCTGTATTGCAGAGTATAGCGCAGCGGTTGTGCTGAAAAAAGAACTTTAAACATTATGCTAATGAGCCTTCGGAGCACCGGGGGGCGGGCTCTTTCCTCCTGAGCACCGCTTCTTCACCGCCCCCCCAGGCCCAAGGCTCTCCTCCTTGTCTTTGGTAACGCCCCTTCTACAACAAGATTGACAGCGCTAGACCGTTTGGCCTAGCGCTGAAATCCCGCGCCTGAGCAGTGCGATCGCGCCGTCACTTCCTTGTGCGCACGCGCCGTCACTTCCCTGAACCCGGACGCACAAGGGTGGAAGCGCTTACAGTGTTCGGCACTGCAAGCGCTATTGCGCACGCGCCAGCGCGATCGCACTGCGCAGGCGCGGAATTTCAGGGCTAGGCCAAACGGTCTAGTGCTGTCAATCTTGTTGTAGAAGGTATGTTACCAAAGACAAGGAGGAGAGCCTCGGGCCCGGGGGGGCGGTGAAGAAGCGGTGCTCAGGAGGAAAGAGCCCGCCCCCCGGTGCTCCGAAGGCTCATTAGCATAATGTTTAAAGTTATTTTTTCAGCACAACCGCTGCGCTATACTCTGCAATACAGGTATGTTAAAAAAGTGCAATTTAAGGGGTTTTAACCTATGTATTAAAATACATAGGTTAAAACCTGGTGACAGAGCCTCTTTAAGTATTATGTGGAATGGTCATTGGTCCTGGAGCTCAGGAGAATTTGGCCCTGTAATTCCAGGGATAAATACTAGGATAAAATAGAAAGAATAAATAATTATTCATGCAATTTTTTTTAGAACTGCCATTGATGGACTATGCCATGGATCTATCCCTACTGTATGAACGGATGCCACTGACCTGTAACCCCTCCCATAGCCACCATCCACGGATGGGTAAAAGAGGGAGGGGAGCGTCATCTCAGCAAGGTCAGTAGGCAATGATCCACATGTAGCAATGTCCACGGTGTTATTGGCCTGGTCCAAAATCTCGGGGATCTTTGTTAATTTGGTGCCGGATTGATACTAGAAAGAGAGTAGGAATTAGAGGAGGGGAATTTTTTGAATTGCCCCTCATATCATGTTGAGGAGGGGAGGTGGACATTATACGTTCAGCTGCTGCATGGAGTTTAGTGTCAATGTCTATATTCCATTCTTTCGGATTTACATTTCACGTCTCTTATCATTTCCCGCGCCGGCCTGAGCCCCTCCCCTACGGACAAGTCCTTTGATGATCCGGTTAGGATGAGTCGTGACGTAGTTGATGGCAGCCGCAGATCCAGTTTATGGTGTTGTTAGGTTGGATGGTAAGATCCTTGAAGGGTGGAGGCGGGGAAGATTAAACAGCAGGTGGAGCTTTCTCGGACATGAGAACGGCTTCAATCCGCTCGTCTTCTATCACCACTATAAAGAGAAGTACACAGTCAGAGCTGCGGCGCCCACGTGAGGAAAAGACCAACAATGCCGATCTACTGAATATCCGATGGCCTCCACTGAGGCGCAGGCTATATAGGAAACTTTAACTAGCAGAGGTCAGGTGTCAGAACATATCATACCCACTGCAGATTACAGGTACCAACAATGAGGATGGCACCATAAATACTCATTAGGTGGTGATGACATCATAAATAATCATTTGGTGACGATGACATCAATAGGGGCTGATGACATCAGACATAGTCAGTTGCTGAGGACATCATACATAATCTTTAGGTGCTGGTGACATCATACATACTCTTTAGGTGCTGAGGACATCATACATAATCTTTAGGTGCCGTTGGCATCATACATACTGAGGTGCTGATGACATCATTCACAATCTTTAGGTGCTGATGACACCATACATACTCTTTAGGTGCTGATGACACCATACATACTCTTTAGGTGCTGATGACATGAAAATCTTTACATACTGATGACATCATACATATTCAGGTGCTGGTGACATCATACATACTGATTAGGTACTGATGTCACAATGATTAGATACCGATGACATCATATATAATCAGGTGCTGATGTCATGATAAATAATCATTAAGTGCTGCAAATATCATACATACTCATTAGATGCTAATGACATCATAGAAAAACATAGGGTACTTATGACATCATATGGATATATGAGCATCCATACTGTTTATTAGATGCTGATCACTTAAAGGGGTTGTCTCACTTCAGCAAATGGCATTTATGATGTAGATGCAGTTAATACAAAAGCACTTACTAATGTATTGTGATTGTCCATATTGCGTTCTTTACTGGGTGGAGTAATTTTTTGATCACATATCCATGGGTGCAGAACAGATACAAGGTGGTCGGGACGGGAGCTGCTGCGCAAGCATGCCTATAATGGCCACCAGAATGGCTGCCACATTTTCCTATATTGTGCAAGCACGACCACTGCTGCTGGATTGCAGGGTGGTCAGTAACCATGGAAACGAGCAGTGTATAATGTGATGGAAAAATTAATCCAGCCAGCAAAGGAAGCAATATGGACAATCACAATACATTAGTAAGTGCTTGTATTAAAGGGGGTTTCCAGGATTATATTACTGATGACCTATCCTCAGGATAGGTCATCAGTAGCTGATCAGTGGGGGTTTGACACCCGGGACCTCCGCCGATCAGCTGTTTGAGAAGGCACCGGTGCTACCGTGAGCGCCGCGGTCTTCTCTTAGCTTTTCCTAGGCCAGTGACGTCACATTCATCGGTCACGTGGCCTAGGAGCAGCTCAGCCCCATAGAAGTGAATGGAGCTGAGTGTGATACCAAGGAGCGCCGCTGCGTTCTCAAAACAGCTGATCGACAAGGGTACCAGGTGTCGGACTCCCACTGATCAGATACTGATGACCTATCCAGGGGTCATCAGTAAAAAAAAATCTCGGAAATTCCTTTTAAATTCCTCTACATGAGAAATGCCTTTTGATGAAGTGAGACAACCCTTTAATATATAATATGGCTGATGCTAACATTTTATATAATCATAGGGTGCTGCTGACATCATACATAAACAGAGGGTGCTGCTGACATATATAAAAAGAGGATACTGATGACATCATATATGAACAGAGGGTGCTTATGACACCATATATAGAGGGTGATGACATCAGACATGAACAGAGGGTGCTGCTGACACCATATATAAACAGAGGGTGCTGCTGACACCATATATAAACAGAGGGTGCTGCTGACATGTAAACAGAGGGTGCTGATGACATATAAAACAGAGGGTGCTGCTGACACATATATAAACAGAGGAGTGCTGATGACCATATAAAACAGAGGGTGCTGATGATGACATGAACCATATATTAAACAGAGGTGCTGATGACACCATATATAAACAGAGGGGTGCTTGATGACACTGATACCACATATTACAGACAGGTGTGGTGATGACATCATAACATGAACAGAGGGTGCTGCTGACATGTAAACAGAGGTGCCTGATGACACCATAATAAGAGGGTGCTGCTGATGTAACACATATAAGGTGCTGATGACATCATACATGAACAGAGGGTGCTGATGACACCATATATAAATAGGGTGCTGATGACATACAGAACAGGGTGCTGCTGACATGAAACATGATGACCATATACAAACAGAGGGTGCTGATGACACCATATATAAACAGAGGGTGCTGATGATGTATAAACAGGGTGTTGATGACATTAAAACACAGACATAGGGTGCTGATGATGACATATATAAAAGAAACCAGAGGGTGCTGATGACATATATAAACAGAGGTGCTGATTGACATATAATAAACAGGGTGCTTGATGATAAAAACAGGGTGCTGATGACATCATATAAAGAGGTGCTGATGACATATATAAACAGGTGCTGATGACATATAATAAAACAGGGTGCTGATGACATATAAACACAGGTGCTGATGACATGCCACATATATAAACAGAGTGCTAATGACATATATAAAAACTGATGACATCATAAATGCAAAGGTGCTGATGACATATATAAAACAGGTGCTGATGACACATATAAACAACGTGCTGATGACAGGCGTGCTGATTACACTATATATATAAACAGGGTGCTGATGACATATATATAACAAAGTGCTGATGACATATATAAAACAGGGTGCTGATGACATATATAAACAGGTGTGCTGACATCATATATAAACAGGGTGCTGATGACATATATGGTGCATGATGATATATAAAACAAGGTGCATATGTATGTATAATGACATATATATGATTAGGCGTGCTTGATGACATCATTGGCAACTGATATGAAATATTAGAGTATATTCACATGTAGCAGTTGAAACCACACAGGAAGCACATGCATGTATGTATACTCTAAGGGTGCAGGCAGTTATATTATGCCTGCACCCTATAAACAGTGATGTGTACCCCATAATATTATGGGGTACACATTATGTATGGAGTAATATTATGGGGTACACATCACTGTTTATTGTGATAAATATAGTGATATGGGGTACACATCACCGTTTATAGGGTGCAGGCAGTGATATTATGGGGTACACAGTATTACCAGGGGGTATACTGTATATAACTGAACCACACTGTTGTTTACTCCCCATAGGACTCTGAAAATATGGCAGAATTTAGGGGTACTTAGGGGATATGAATGGTCATATCCAGGGATACCTGAAGAAGGATTTTGGGGTGCAGGACAGATATATACATTAGTGATAGGGCATACAGACTACCTGGGGTGCAATCATGTAAGATTTAGGGTTATATTGGTAGAGCACATAGACAGGATTGCTGGGAGGCGTCATGATATAGAAATAGATACTGGGGTGCATTATTTAGCGATGCATAAGGTCTACATGGGGTATATATTTGCAAGCAGGAGGAAAGGAGTTTATTAGGTGCATATAGGGGTACATGCAACAATGCACAGTTAAGGGCACATAGGCAGGATTGCTGGGAGGGGGGCATGATGGGGGTGCATTATTTAGGGGTGCATTAGGTCTACATGGGGTACATACATGCAAGCAGGTGGAAAGGTTAGGCGTTTATTACGTGCCTATAGGGACACATACAACAAAGCACAATGTAGGACATATAGGCAGGATTCGGGGGTGCAGCAGGATGACGACATGGGGTACCTACCTCTCTTGCTGCGACCGATCTGGCCAAGTTTGGGGGGCCTCTTGCCGCCCCCCTGCCCCGAGCTGCCGTAGAAGTTGCCGGTGTCCTGCAGGCGGCAGGTGAGGGGGATCTGTCCGGCCATGTCCCCACCTCCGTCCGCGTAGTGCCCCCGCTGCTCGGCCTCGCTGAAGGGCAGCACCTCGGACATGGCGACGCTGGGAATCCCGGGGGACACGGACACCGATCACAGCCCACTCCGGAGGACGCTGATCACTCACCGCGGAGACTCCCGATCACATCCTCCGGCTGGGGGTGCGGAGGGGACCTGGGGGGACAGCCCAGCCGTCAGAGGGGGGGAGTCTGCACTGACTGCAGCAGATTAGAAGGGGTTAATAGAACCTGAAAGCAATAGGTGGGGGGGGCACCTGCTTTGTAAATTGGGGGGAGGTAGAGGGGATCATCTCTAGTTCGTCTCCACCTGCTAGAATTAAAAGATACATGGGGGGCTGCACCTGCAAGGGTTAAAGGATACATGGGGGGCTGCAAGGGTTAAAGGATACATGGGGGGCTGCACCTGCAAGGGTTAAAGGATACATAGAGGGGTGCTACTGCAAGGGTTAAAGGATACATGGAGGGGTGCTACCTGCAAGGGTTAAAGGATACATGGAGGGGTGCTACCTGCAAGGGTTAAAGGATACATGGAGGGGTGCTACCTGCAAGGGTTAAAGGATACATGGAGGGGTGCTACCTGCAAGGGTTAAAGGATACATGGAGGGGAGGGGATACCTGCAGGGGTTAAATGATACAAAGAGGGGTTATACCTGAAAGGGTTAAAGGATACATGGAGGGGTGCTACCTGTAAGGGGCTCAGACCTGGATGGGGGCACCTGTTGAAAATAGGGTTCTCCAGAGCTGGATGTCGGGGGGGGGGGGGTACAGTATGGGGCCCTGCAGACCTGGATGCTGAAGAAGAGGGCACTGCTGGGATTTCTGGGGTCAGTGTTGGTTGGGGGCCTGCTGATCAGGATATATCATTGGGGGGGGGGGGTAAACACTTGGGGGGGTGCAGAGAGGGAACCCCCCTCAACAAAGCTGCAGCCAGGATTATGATGGGCCTCAGGAGCAATGCTCTGCAGTCCATGGTGCTGAACCCCAATACGGCTGCAACAGCTCAGCCTGGGGGATGATTGACAGGTAGGTCACAGGTAGGTAGGTGGGGGGAGGTTATCGAGGGCAATATGTGACTTGCTATTGGATGCACAGGGTGAGAGCTACAGAAGGAGAAGGTTCAGGTGCAGCATGGATGATCGACATGTCGGGTGCAGGAGGCTGGTTGGGGGTGGGTGTATGGAGGGTAATGTAGTACTGGGTGCTTAATGCGGGGAGGGGGGTTACAGGCTGCAGGTGGAGCAGGTTCAGGTGCTGCATGCAGATGATTGACAGGTCGGTTACAGGGGCAGTGGAGGTTACATGGAGGGGAGATATACGACCTGGTGCTGTCTGGAGGGATCAGAGGCTCTCGGGCTGCAGGTGGAGCAGGTTCAGGTGCTGCATGCAGGAGATGATTGACAGGTCGGTTACAGGTGCAGGGGGAGGGGCTGCACAGGGGGATGGGGGTACACAGCAGAGGAATATTGGGGTGAGGACGAGAGAGAGAACCTACCGGAGGGAGAGAGCAGAGAGGAGACAGGCAGATCCTGCTGCTGGGAGCGGAGACAGGCAGGGGAGGTGGAGTGACATAGAAATGAGAGGGCAGGGAAGGAGCCTCTAACTGGGGGAGAGATGGGGAGGAAGCTGCCTGCACACAGGGGGGACCAGGCTCTGCTTTAAATATTCTTACGCCATCATCATCATCATCATGATCTGTCTGTAGAGGAGGAGAGACCTCTGCACAAGCACAATGGTGGCTGCACAGGAGCAATATGGGGGGGATCCCCCCCCCCCCCAATCCCCTGTAAAGACTGCTGAATGCACCTGCTGCACAATGAAGAATTGGGGAAGGGGGTCTGCACTGCAATCCCCCCTCTACAAGCCGCCCACTGCACCTGCTGCATATGGGGAGGGGGGGTATTATGCAAGCATTAATACCAGCACCTGCTGCACAGTGACTGGGGGGACATGGTGGCTGCGCCTGATAATGAGGGGGAGGTTTGTGTTTACATGGGTGACAATGAAGAGGATGAGAGAAGTGTGAGGTGGGGGTGTGCAACAGGGTGTTGTGGTGTGTGTTACAATGCATATTTGTGTGCATGACATTATCTGTGTTTTCATGTTTATCATTTTGTTACAATGTATCTGCATGTATCTGTTACATTGTACCCATGTGTATAATTGTCCATCCATTACATTGTATCTGCATACATTATACCCGTGTCCATACATTGTATCTATGTGTATAATTGCCTGTTTTACGATGTTACATTGTATCCATGTATGTCTCTGTGTTACAAGGTGTCTGTATGTCCGTTACATTTCATCCATGTATGTATAATTGTGTGAGCATCTATATGACAAAGAGCACAACATAAATCCGCAGCTGCTCCGTCTTGCGTCATACTGGTCTGTTTTATAACCCTGCAAAGGGAGCTCCAGCTAGACGCCTCTCTCATAATCTCCTCACATACACAGCTCCTCCTGCTGTACAGCTCTGCAGCATATGCAGGTGCTATACAAAAAAAAATAAAAGTTGTGCTCCCCCCGATTCATGATCAAAAGAGGCCCTTAGCAAGGAGTCTGTGCTTCATTTTTGCCCTTCTGATTATCTGCAGATGCACTCCATGGAGCAATGACACGCTGACACTCGGGGTACAGGATAATGACGCTGACACTTGGGGTACAGGATAATGACACTGACACTCGGGGTACAGGATAATGACGCTGACACTCGGGGTACAGGATAATGACACTGACACTTGGGGTACAGGATAATGACACTGACACTCGGGGTACAGGATAATGACGCTGACACTCGGGGTACAGGATAATGACACTGACACTCGGGGTACAGGATAATGACACTGACACTCGGGGTACAGGGTAATGACGCTGACACTCGGGGTACAGGGTAATGACGCTGACACTTGGGGTACAGGATAATGACACTGACACTTGGGGTACAGGATAATGACGCTGACACTTGGGGTACAGGATAATGACGCTGACACTCGGGGTACAGGATGATGACGCTGACACTTGGGGTACAGGTTAATGACACTGACACTTGGGTACAGGATAATACACTGACACTTGGGGTACAGGATAATAACACTGACACTTGGGGTACAGGATAATGACGCTGACACTCGGGGTACAGGATAATGACACTGACACTTGGGGTACAGGATAATGACACTGACACTTGGGATACAGGATGATGACACTGACACTCGGGGTACAGGATAATGACACTAACACTTGGGGTACAGGATAATGACACTGACACTTGGGGGACAGGATAATGACACTGACACTCGGGTACAGGATAATGACACTGACACTCGGGGTACAGGATAATGACACTGACACTCGGGGTACAGGATAATGACGCTGACACTCGGGGTACAGGATAATGAACGCTGACACTCGGGGTACAGGATGATGACGCTGACACTTGGGGTACAGGATAATGACACTAACACTTGGGGTACAGGATAATGACACTGACACTCGGGGTACAGGATAATAACACTGACACTCGGGGTACAGGATAATGAACTGACACTCGGGGTACAGGATAATGACGCTGACACTCGGGGTACAGGATAATGACGCTGACACTTGGGTACAGGATAATGACGCTGACAACTCGGGGTACAGGATAATGACACTTCGGGGTACAGGATAATGACGCTGACACTTGGGGTACATGGATTACTGACACTCGGGGGTACAGGATAATGAGCTGACACTCGGGGTACAGGATAATGACGCTGACACTTGGGGTCCAGGATAATGACGCTGACACTCGGGGTACAGGATAATGACACTGACACTCGGGGTACAGGATAATGACACTGACACTCGGGTACAGGATAATGATGCTGACACTCGGGTACAGGATAATGATGCTGAACTCGGGGTACAGGATAATGATGTTGACACTCGGGGTACAGGATAATGATGCTGACACTCGGGGTACAGGATAATGATGTTTGACACTCGGGGTACAGGATGATGAACTGACACTCGGGTACAGGATAATGACACTGACACTTGGGGGACAGGATGATGACACTGACACTTGGGGTACAGGATAATGACACTGACACTGGGGTACCAGGATAATGAACTTGGGTACAGGATAATGTACTGACTCGGTACATGACTGGGTACAGGATATGAAGCTGACACGGGGTACAGGATAATGACGCTGACACTTGGGGTACAGGATAATGACACTGACACTCGGGGTACAGGATAATGACACTGCACTCGGGGTACACGATAATGACACTGACACTCGGGGTACAGGATAATGACACTCGGGGTACAGGATAATGACACTGACACTCGGGGTACAGGATAATAACACTGACACTCGGGGTACAGGATAATGACACTGACACTCGGGGTACAGGATAATGACACTCGGGGTACAGGATAATGACACTGACACTCGGGGTACAGGATAATGACACTGACACTCGGGGTACAGGATAATGACGCTGACACAAGGAGGAGTTTACATTGCTAGTTTGCAGGGTACATGTAGGTGTTTCTACTGCCATATGGGACTGCTCTGTGTACTGATCCATACACCTATGAATACTGTGCACAGGACTAACAGGTATGTAGAGAAGGGGAGGAAAGACCAGGAAGATATGCAGGTCCCTGATCGTGTGAACAAGAGCCTCTATTGCTGTTGTAAATTCCCTAGCAGGAAGTGCAGCTCTGGAAAACAAACTGCAGTTCTTTAACAAGTCAAATATAGTGCTTTAAATGATTGGAAATTCTATACATGATCCTGCCTTGTAATACGACCAACACAAGTTGTCAACTAAAAATTGATTGGGCTCAATGGCCAAGAAAACTGCATAAAAAGCACTTCCCTGCGTACAGGTTGGTTTATTCCAGTTTATTCCAGTACTCTGAGAACACAGGCTGCCATAAACTGGGGGAAGGGGGTAGGGGACTAGTTATAGTCGGTGAACTGGGCCCAGGGGCCAAGGACTCATCTGCCACATAAGAAGACACCAGTATTGCAGAAATCACTTGTGGGGCCCAATACAGATTTTGCATAGGGGCCCAGGATCTTCGAGCTCTGCCTCTGGATGTTGGGGGTGTTCTCCCCAGGACATTGCTGCTCCTGATAATGGTGGGGTATTAGGGATTTACTGTATCTGACATAAGCCGGGGCTGAGCTTCCCTGCAGCGGCGGCGGCTGCCTGCTACATAGTGTGTGCAATCTTGCATAACAGCTCTGCAGTGCTGGAGAGCGCACTCCATTCACCTCTGCTAAATAACAGCACTGCAGTAGGGGCGACTATTTTTCTTTCTGGGGTTGGGGGCGTGCAAAACTGGCCTTCCCCCCTCCACACACACATACATCTGCTTGCAACCATCTTCCCAGCATTATTGTAGATGCAGATAACAGTGATCTTTAACTGCAGCATTGCCAGGGATGAGAAATGTCCTCTGCCGAGGGGGCGTCCCTGCGCTGGAGAGCAACTGGTTGGCTAATATGTCCCCTTCCCAGGTCAGAAGAACAGAGCAGTGCGGATCCTTGAATGCGAACCCTGCACGATTATATCACTGGATAAATCCGGGTAATTCTCTCCTTAATCCCTCGTCCTGTTATTCCTGCACACGGTGTGGGGATTCTGCAGGGGACTCAGGCAAAAACTCCTATTGTGGGGGGGAGGGGAGCGTGAGTCATGATGTCCGCAGCATCCCTATTGTCGCTGAAAGAGTGGCCCATAGCAACTGATAAAGAGACGAAAGTGAAGTGACTAAAGCACCATAGATTAAACCCTTAGGGCTCATGCACACAAATGGATTTTCTTTCCGTTTTTTTTTTGCGCACCGTAGGCGGAACCATTAATTTCAATGGGTCCCCAAAAAAACGGAAGCTACTCCATGTGCATTCTGTTTCAGTATGTCCGTATTTCCGTTCCGCAAAAAAAATAGAACCTGTCCTATCATTAGGGGACAGCAATTCCGTTCTGCAAAATACGGAATGCATACGGACGTCATCCATATTTTTTGCAGATTCGTGTTTTGCGCACCGCAAAATACATACGGTCGTGTGCATGAGGCCTTAAAGGGGTTGTTTCATTTCAGCAAATAGCGTTTATTATGTAGAGACAGTTAATACAAGGCACTTACTAATGTATTGTGATTATCCATATTGCTTCTTTTGCTGGATTCACTTTTCTATCACATTATACACTGCTGGTTTCCATGGTTACGACCACCCTGTAATCCATGAGCGGTGGCCGTGGGTGCACACTATAGGAAAAATCGCTGACCTATTTGGTGGCCCAGACCATGGGAGCACACATAGGATAGTTTTTTCCGATAGTGTGCAAGCATGACCACCACTGCTGGATTGCAGGGTGGTCGTAACCATGGAAACGAGCAGTATATATTATGTGATGGAAAAATGAGTCCAGCCAACAAAGGAGGCAATATGGAGAATCACAATACATTAGTAAGTGGCTTGTATCAACTTTCTCTACATGATAAAGTGGTTGTCCCACAAAAAATATTCTATAGTTTTCAAACCAGCAGCTGGATCTGAATACTTTTGTAATTGCATGTAATTAAAAATTTAGCACAGCCTCTGAATTAATCAATAAAATGTTTCTGTATAGTGCCACCTGCTGTTTGTTTTTTATCATTTCTTTGTCCTGCTCACTGAGAAGGCCGCACATGCTCAGTTTCATCCTTCAAATGCCTCTTGAGCTGTGATAGGGAGAGCTGAGACATGCCTCCTGAGCTGTGATAGGGAGAGCATGGGCACGCCCCCTGAACTGTGATAGGGAGAGCTGAGACACGCCTCCTGAGCTGTGATAGGGAGAACATGGACACGCCTCCTGAGCTGTGATAGGGAGAGCTGAGACACGCCTCCTGAGCTGTGATAGGGAGAGCATGGGCACGCCTCCTGAGCTGTGATAGGGAGAGCTGAGACACGCCCTCTGAGCTGCAGCAGATAAGACACGCCCCTTGAGCTGTCAGCTTGATATAAATCTAGCAGAGCAATGAATGGGGAGATCTCTGGGTCCATGTGAAGTACAGGGCTGGTTCTAGCTTTGTTAGAAAGAGATTGTCATGTACTATGTGATGTCTGCTTTAAAATTTTTACATTAGTCATGGGCGAACCCCTTTAAGGACCAAGCCAATTTTGTATTTTTGATTTTTCACTTACTGCATTCCTGCCATAGCTTTTTTTATTTTATTTTTATAGAAACAGCCATAAGAAAGTTTTATTTATTGTTCTGTTTTATGTATTTATTTTGTGGGTGAGTTAATTTTTTTAAATATTGGCACTATTTGATCATTATTTATTAAAATATAGTTAATTTGCATGGCGTCATGCACTCAGCCGTTGTGTGGCCATTCCGTGCATTGTGGACTGCAATTTGCGATCCCCAATGTACGGGTAGCATCTGTGCGGCTGCCACAAATGGATCCAGACCCATTCAACTTGAAGAGGTCCATGATCCGTCCGCACCACATGTTCTATTCTTTTTTGCGGTGCGGAGGCACGGAGAGAAACCCCACGGAAGCACGCCGTAGTGCTTCTGTGGGATTCGCCCCCACTCCGCACTGCACCTTCCGAATTCTAGACCCATTCAAGTGGACGGGTCTGCATCAGTGATGCTGTGCACAAATGGCCGGTGCCCGCATATTGCGGACCTGGTGTTTGCAGGTCGCAATACGGGCATAGCTGGGCAACGGCTGTGTGCATGAGGCCTAAGGTGGAGCAGAAAAAAAATACAATTCTGCTTTTTTCTTTTGTTCACCAAGCAGTGAAAATAACGTTAATTTTAGGCCTCATGCACACGAACGTATTTTGTTTCCGTGTCAGTTCCATTTTTTTTGCGGATAGGATACGGACCCATTAATTTCAATAGGTCAGCAAAAAATGCTGACAGTACACTGTGTGCTGTCCGCATCAGTATTTCCGTTCCATAGCCCCGCAAAAAAAATAGAACATGTCCTATTCTTGTCTGTTTTGCGGACAAGGATAGGCATTTTTACAATGGACCCGCAAAAAAATGGAAACACGGATGCCATACGGAACGTCATCCGTTTTTCTGCGGATCCGCAATTTGCGGACCGCATAGCACATACGGTTGTGGGCATGTAGCCTTATTCTACGTGTTAGTATGATCACTGTGATGCTAATTTTTTTATTTTATTAATGTTATAAAAGTCTTTTAAAAAATACTGTGTGAGGGCAGTTTGTGTAAGGTGAGCTTTAGCATTTATTATTACCGTCTTGAGGTACATATGACATTTCTGATAATTTTTTAATACATTTTTTTTTCGAGAGGTGAAAGGGACCATAAAAATGGCAATTCTAACATTAGGATTTTTTTTTAAATGTTCATCATGAAGGATACATAACATGATATTGTAGTATCCTTGGCATTTTTGGATGCAGCAAAACCAGTTATGTTCATCGTTTTATTATTATTTTTAATAGGGTAAATGGAAAAAATTGCAAAGACTAAGAGGGGGATTTATCAAAACTGGTGCAAAGGAAAACTGGCTTAGTTACCAATAGCAACCAATCAGGTTCCACCTTTCATTTTCCAAAGGAGCTCTGAAAAAAGAAACGTGGAATCTTATTGGTTACTATGGGCAACTAAGCCAGTTTTCCTTTGCTCTAGTTTTGAATATAAATATTTCCCTAAGATTCAGCATTCAGGTCAAAATGTATAAGCATTTTGTCATTTGAATTTTATTCATGGACAATAAAGGTTATTATATTAAAGTACTTGTGTATACTGATTTTCCTATTTTGTTCTTGTATGATAATGCTGCTCTTATGCATAACTACTATAATACTGCTCCTATGTACAAGAATATAACTATTATAATACTGCTCCTATGTACAAGAATATAACTACTATAATACTGCTCCTATGTACAAGAATATAACTACTATAATACTGCCTCCTATGTACAAGAATATAACTACTATAATACTGCCTCCTATGTACAAGAATATAACTACTATAATACTGCTCCTATGTACAAGAATATAACTACTATAATACTGAATATAACCCTCCTATGTACAAGAATATAACTACTATAATACTGCCCTCCTAGCTGTGAGGACGTGTGCTGGTGTTCTCGTGATGTCTGGAGCAGCCCAGGGACTAGGCTCCCTGGGCGGGGCACTTCGCTCAGCAAACCCCAGGCTCTTAGGCTACACTGGGAGAAAACTCCAAACCATTTGAAGTGGATTCTGTTCCCATTCAGCAACAGATTGGGAAGAATGGAAGTAACGTTGTTGTTCTGAAGAAAGAAGAAGAAAAGAAAGTGAGTGCAGTGAAGACTGAAGCAGTTTCCAGGTCCAGCCAGCAAGGTGCAGAGGTGTTGAGCACAGGTCATGCAGCAGGTGAGCAGCTCCCCCTCTGCACACAGACACAGACGGACATCTCTGGAGAGACAAACTCTGCAGAAAACCTGAAGCAGCAAGTTGTGGTTTCCAGCATGGCCTGCCAGGGCCGCACAGATCTGCAGCAATGTCTCCAAAAGTTACCAGAGAAAACACTGCAAGTGTGAACAGCCTCAGCATCTGCAGTTACAAGCAGCAAAGCTGGAAAGGCAAGCTGCAGGAGACAGGTGAATCCACCCAGCCTGGAACCCAGCACAGACACAGCAGGTGAAGGAGACCACACGAGCACCTGAGCTTGCAGATGGCGGAGGAGATCCCGGCACTGGTAAGGAGAATGGGGGAGCTAAATCACCACAAACAACTGCTGCAGATGCAGATAGACTGTGTGTATAAGCTAAAAAACTGCGCACTGATAGCAACACCTTGTACGATACCAAGCTGCACTCACTGAGCATAGAGCTGGCGCAGGTGGGGAAGGAGATGGACTGTGTCCTGGAGAGGATGGGGCCCTGGCTGAGTCCTACAGGAACCAGGAACGCTTCGCACAGCAGAGACAGAAGAGTGACTCTGTATCCCGCTCCTCTAAGCAAAATCAGTGTCCGTGTCCC